>CAUYSK010079393.1:0-71805 GCA_963575035.1 Avahi laniger | reverse complement strand
TCTCTACTAAAATTAGAAAGAAATTAATTGGACAACTAAAAATATATAGAAAAAATTAGCCGGGCATGGTGGTGCATGCCTGTAGTCCCAGCTACTCGGGAGGCTGAGGCAGAAGGATCGCCTGAGCCCAGGAGTTTGAGGTTGCTGTGAGCTAGGATGATGCCATGGCACTCACTCTAGCCAGGGCAACACGGTGAGACTCTGTCTCAAAAAAAAAAAAAAAAAAAAAAAGAGAGATTATAAAAGTTAGTGACTTCCTCAAGATTTAATTGAAGTATATGGAACTCGTGGAAGCTAACTTGAAGAACTCTGCTTACTAATGTGAACAATGCCCAAGCAAGGTTTAGTATTCCAGTACTAAGAAACTAAAGATGGTAGTGGTAGGGGGCTGGGAGAGGCATAAATGTTTTGAGTTCAACCACCAAGCATATCTTCATTTTAAAGTTCTGTCTAGCCATTATACCACAAATTTATCTGTCCTGTAACTGGACTGACTTCTGCACGGGTGATAGTCCTAAATTTCCCTCTAAAGCTTGGCGTCTGTGTGGTCTGTGCAGTAAAGATTTGGGCTTTTAAATAGATCCATCACTGAACCATCTTTTTTCTAGGGGATTTCTCTTAAACCATGGTGGTTTAAACACCTGCTGGGGCAGTGCTACTCAGCTGGGGCTGGGGACCAGGGAGGTAAGCACAGAACTGGAAAGTGTTTATAAGCTTTAACAGCCATTTTAAAGAGTAACTTCATATCTGTTAGACCAAATTGGTATTTGTATTTAATGCATCTTTTTTGTTTTCATTTCCTTTTTCTCTTAGTTTTTATAGTGTTTTGCGTGAGAGACTACATAGGCAAAGATAATGGTCTGATTATATACAAAAACAGAACTCCAATCCACAGACTGCAACATGCCCAGAAAGCCAGCCCCTTATCTACACAACCAACCCAGGAAGCCAGCGTGCTACAGGCAGACTTGCAGAAAGCTAGACTGATGTCTCTAGTAACAATCCAGGAAGTTGAAAAGTAACTTCTGTACCAATTTGCCCCAAATGGCCAGAACTCGATTAATATCTGATAGCTTCCCTAATTTTTGTCCTTGCTTCTCATTTAAGACCAACCAGAAAAAGGCAAATATGCTCTCCTTACCAATCCCCCGTGATGACTGAATTTTGACCTTTTTTCTTTTGCCCAAATTCCTTTCTAAGACGCCTGGTGAGTCAGGCCTAAAAACAATAAAAGCCCACTAAACGGGTTTTATTAACCCGACATTATGCAGTTTACTTCCCAACCTGATTCCTAACATCACATAAGAGACAGAAGACCCCTTATCTTAACCTAGGCATCCCTTTCTACTGACTCCAGATCTTTAGACAAAGCTTTAATTCTTTCAACCAACCGCCAACTGAA
Organism: Avahi laniger; assembly: GCA_963575035.1. Classification (NCBI taxonomy): domain Eukaryota; kingdom Metazoa; phylum Chordata; class Mammalia; order Primates; family Indriidae; genus Avahi; species Avahi laniger. The sequence continues at coordinate 70,403 of CAUYSK010079393.1, read as the reverse complement.
GAATCCCTAAAATCCACCTACGATTTATAAACTTCTGCTTCGAGATATCCTGCCTTTTCAACCAATGTACACCTTCCACGAATTAATTTATGAGTTCACCTATAATTCCTGTCCCTATGAATGCATAAAACCAAACTGTAATAAGGCCACCTTGGGCGCAGTTTCTCAGGACCTCTTGAGAACTTGTCCGCCCCTGTGCCCCCCACCCCGGGCGCGGTCAGTCGCACACATGCATTCGGCTTAGAATAAACCTCTTTAAATTACTTTAGAGTTTGGATTTTTTTTCTTTGACACCCAGGACAAAGTTAGCAGCCTCCAGCTTCCCACCCGCAGCCCCATCGGCGCACAGCTGGAGCCTCTCCGTGTTCCACTCTAAAGCTTCCCCTCTCCTGCGCCTGCCTTTGAGTCGCTGCCAAAATGCAAGTTGTGGAGGTTGACTCCCTGCTGCAGCAAGCTCTGAATAAATGGTCTTTGCTTTTCCCCTTTGGATGGCCTTCATTTATTTCCACATACCCACGGGGGGTTAAAAAAGAAAATAAAAGCAAAGTCCGGGCCCTCCACCAGAGGTAGCTTGGCAAGTACTGCCCCAGGCCTTGGCGGTGCCTGCAAGTAGGAACCTCGAGGGCTGGAGAAAGTAGAGCATCCCAGGCACGCACCGCCAGGACTGCGGGGGGTAAGTGGTCATGACATTCTCTAGGCCAGGAAGGGGTTTGGGGGGAACGATGGGGACCGGTGCTGGGGGACGGGTGCATGGACAACATCCGCCTTGCGGCCGGAGAAACTAGTCCCAGCACGCGCCCCGCAGTCTCCCAGGTGGGGTTCTCAGCGCCCAAGGCTTTACGGCCCGGGGTGTGGGTGGAGCTTCTGCGCACGCTCTCTGCGCACGCGCTCGCTCGGCCCAGAGCTGACGTCACGTCCGGCGGCTCCGGCGGCAGCGGCGGCTGGGATTTGTGTACCCGGCCGGCCGGACGCGCGAGAGTGTCTATCCTGCGTCCTCCCTCCCACCTGGAGGAGCCGCCCTCGCGCGGTCGCCCCTCCACGGCGCCCGCCTGCCCGCCGGTCGGTCGGCGCACCGGGCCTGGTTTCTTCCGCCTCCCCCGGACCGCTTAGTCTCGACCCGGGTGTGTTTCCACTGCTAGAGGTGAAGCATACACGATAAGGAGAAGGGGACCTGGGGTCTTGCACCAGGGTGTTTTTACTTTTCCCGTCAAGTGGACGCTCATGGACGGGAGATAGAATTTACAGTATTTCCTCCAGGGGGACTCCTTTGCCATAATGGTGCAATCTGAGTATCTTTAGACGACAGGGACCATATTACTGTGCAGATGTTTGGATGCTTTTTTAAAGATTCCCAAACTCGTTTTGCGTTTTAATGCTTCAAAAAAAAATTGTTTTTAAACATCTGGTCCTGAAAGCTCAGCGCCCTTAAGAATTCCTTTTCTTGAGCGAATTCTAATCTTTACTGTGACTGAATCGGTTCAGAGAGTATTTTTCAATAAGGAAAAAAACCCTCCCCTGGTCATTGGTGACGTCTAGGAATTTTTAATACCTGAGAATTTACTCTGTTTTGCACTGACACTAAGCATTTATGTGAGGCAGTGCAATAGTACTTTTGGGAAAATGCGTTACATCTTTTCTGTTTTTGAAATGCCATCATCTTTTCTTGATTTACAGTCAATATTCTAAGGTTATTGTGAAAGAATTTGACACCACTGAGCTTTTTGAATTCTCATGCCAAATTTTAAATCGTATTCCTGCCTTCAACTGTGTGTTGTCACTGTCAACCTGCTGTATTCATTACCCTCTTCTGGTTATTATTGAATGCCATTTATCTGTTGTGGGTTTTGAATTTTGACAACTACATTTGATAGAACTGTGTTTAAAGTAAAAAATAAGCGAAGGACTTGTGGCTTTTTACTTTTATATAACTTAATTTTTCATCTTACAAAATGCCCATTTTAGAAAACACAAAAAAGCAAAAGAAAAAAGAGTATCTGGAGTCCTACTACCTAAAGATAACCATTGCTAACATTTTGGAATATAGTTTTAATTTTTTAATGCATAATTGTAAAAACAAAAAGAATCATAGTATATACTGTTTTGTAACTCCCTTTGCATGACATTTTTTTGCATTGCTTCCCATTTCTCTCTTTCTTTTTTTTTCTTTGCACATTTATAATGACTACAGAATTCCATTGTGCCTGGCACCATCATAAGCAAATTAGGAATCCTAATGTATAAACCTTGTAGCATCTATTCGAGCAGCTCAGAGGACTTTTGACTTGGTTTTGGGCCAACGTGCATAGATGAAGTAGTTCTAGAGTTGTGTAAAAGGAGAGATTTAATATTGGGTCCTATAAAGACAGACAGTGTATTAGACATATCGGGTTTATTGAAAAAGCAGAAAAAATCATTGAAAATGTTTCTAATTCTTTATTCTTTGTTTCTAGGCTCACTTTTTCCCACTTCTCTCCCTTTCTCTCTCCCTTTTCCTTCCAAGAATGAAACATGACTGAGGACTCTCAGAGAAACTTTCGTTCAGTATATTATGAGAAAGTGGGGTTTCGTGGAGTTGAAGAAAAGAAATCATTAGAAATTCTCCTGAAAGACGATCGCCTGGGTGAGTTTTATAAGTTTAATTGAGCTCATTGCTTCTCAGTCATCTTGGATGTTCTGGAGTAAATATCACCTTAAGAGACATCCAGAGGTATTTGTTACTTGCTATATTTTTTAGGGTTATGATGACAGCAGAATGGTATATTTTGAGAAAAGTTACAGATTTTCAAATTTATATTTCACTGAGAGTCAGAAGTTTTTGAAAGGCCTCTTAAGAAGTCAGTAATATTTTTTTTATTAAGCGCATATTTTTTTTTCTCTATTTCCAGATGTGTCCTTATAGCTCCTTAGTAAACTTGCAATAACTCTGGTCATGATTTTCTTTATGGAAATACTAAGACTGCATTGTATATTGATATTTTAGTTTATTTTAAACCAGAAAGAGTAAGGTCTGTTGTTAAACCAAGTAATGTAAACTGAACCATAGTTTAAAACAATATTTTATTTGTATAGAATGCTTTTAAAGTTTCAAAAACATTTCCCCCTTGATCTTTGATCCTCACTCTATAGTCTATCCTTTAGTATGTCTCGTATTATTATTCTCCTTTGGTCAGTAGAGGCATTAAGGATCAGGGAACTAAGTGTAATTGGAAAATGTGGGGATTTGAGGGCTGACTATGCCACTTCCTAGCTATTTTGACTTGGTCAAGTCATTTAAGTGCTTTGAGCTTCAGTTTCTGCGTCTTTAGAACAGTAACTACCCAACAGGCTTGCAGTGTAGACTAAGTGAAATAAATCCTATAGTAACTACTGCTAATGTTACAGGGAATGTATGTAGAAATGCATGCAAAATCCATATTCTATGCTGTAAAATATTAATTGTTTTTAAATAACTTGGTTGGCAGTAGACCTGGGCTACAAATCATATTAGTATTGCCTTTCCTTAGTTTGCTGACCATAAGGTAGACTTCCCCTGAAGAAATGTCTTATCTGTACTTTCAGTTTTAAGAAATGAAATGCACTTTTACATACTGTGATCAGCATGAAAAGCTTCTAACTAATTGTTTTTTTCTTCCTCTAGATATTGAGAAACTTTGTACTTTTAGTCAGAGGTTCCCTCTCCCGTCCATGTACCGTGCATTGGTATGGAAGGTGCTTTTAGGTATGAGACCCAGGAGTTAAAAGATTTATCTTCAAAAACATTGAATAAGGGGATCATTTGTCATCTTATCAGTCAGAAAAAAGGAAGATTTGTTTAGGCCCTTTACTGAATATTGGGTCTTCCTCAGGTGACTCAATTTCTGCTCACTGTGAAGTCCTTTAAGAAGCTGACTTCAGCAGCAGTTTATTAAGTATTACCATAGGGGTATTAGTATATTAATGATAGAAGAGGCAATAACGTGTGTGCCTCAGACAAGGTGTGGGAAGAACATTGGACTGGGAGAAAGGAGAACTGGTCAAGGCTTTGCCATCAGCTGGGTAACCTGGAGGAAAACCCCTCTCGGGCTCATTTTTTGCATGTATAGGATGAGGCTATTGAGCTAAATTGCTCCTAGGTTTTAGCCCTAAATTTGTAAGATTTTGTGATTCTCAGCTGTAGAGGTATAACTTGCTAATGAGTGCTATCAGAGTCAAAAAGGAATTGGAGCGTTTTCACTCCCCAGAAGTGTGAATAAGTAAATTCCAGTGGTGAGATAGTGGACCTCATTTTCTGAATGAGGAGGAAAACTGATCTTGCTTAATTTCTGTGGAAGAAAAAGTGAATCAGGTGTCAAAAGTAACTGGCAGCAGCGTCTCTTTTAGTCCAAGATTTTTTTCCCTATGATTGCTGAGCCTGCTGAAGCATATGATGCCGATCCATTACCACCCTCCTTTGCCATCTTAAATTTTTTAAAAAGTTAGCTGTGGGATAGTGATGAGGATGAAACTCTACGAGGAATGTGAACTACTGCTGTTTATTGGGCATCCTCGTGTGCCTGTCCCTAGGCTGAGTAGTTTACATTAATTACATAGAGTAATCCCAGAATTCCCCCGTGAAGTAGGTATCAATATGCTAATTTTATAGATGGGGGAAAAAGACTCTGTGAAGCTAAGTAACTTGCCTAAGGCCTTACAGCCCCTAAGAGGCAGAGCTAGGATTTCAGCATTAAGTTGTAGAATTCATTTGAAGGTAGGATAGATTGTGGACCTCATTTTCTTTCCAAAATGTAGTATGTTTCAGGACTTGAGAAGTTTGCAGTTCCGAATCTGATTATGTTTTATAATATGGAGGCACTAAGGGACAACAATCTGTACTAGAAAGCACTGCACAATGGCTGTTTTATTGTGCATCTTGGCATTCTTCATGCACTTACAATTTAGAGAAGTGTTGACAACTGTTTTAGTTTTTCCCAGGACGTTTTTTTTTAAAATCTTACTGTTTTCAGTGCCCATCAAAATAAATGCCTTCCAGGGATGCATTTTACGTGGTAATGTCAACAGCATCCATTTCTACTGGGAAGTACCGTGCCTTATTAATAACTCCAGTGGATTAGCGGGCGATGTGCAGTTGTTCTTTGCGACACCTCCTGAGTGCTAAGGCCTGTCTGACTTGTTCATCACCTCTATTTTTCTTACCTTTTTTTTTTTTATCACATAAGTTGTCATTATTTTTTGAGGTAGTTATAAAGCACTGGAAATTTATAGCTGTCACATTGTGTGGGATATAGCCTGACTCTTTTTAGCACAGGCTTTTGATTACTAAGGAATGTCTACTTCCTGATACCGTTTTAGGTGAATATCAGAAAGGGACTTTTTAGGACCTGCTCTTAGAGAACAGGTTTACAGTTTAACAAGGGAAGCAGTACACTGCCTCTAGTAGTATGATGCAAGTTCAACCACAGCCATTAAATCTGTATTAGCCCCGATGTAGAAGACACTTTAGTGGTTCCCTTGGCTTTTCTGGAAGCCTGACGCACAGCCTATAGCTAAGTAAGTGAGATTTATGTGAGGAAAAAGAACATTTAAGCAACTGTTGATTCTAAAATTAATGTGGCATCATGTTAGCTAGAGACTTTTGAGCTCATCTGTTGTTTCCCAGGGTGTTCTTTAGAATACTGGATCTGTGGTGTTTTACACCAAAGAGGGATTCCTAGTCAAATGTACTAGCTACCACTTACAGTAATACTAGGGTAGTGCATGCAGGTACTCTTCTGAGGGCTTTGTGTATATTGATTTGTTTACTCATCACAACAGCTGTGTAAGAGTAGGTTATTATTCCCATTTTTCAGATGGGGAAGGTAACACATAGGGAGATCAGGTAAATTGCTAAAGGTCACCCAGCCTGTTAGTTGTAGAGCTAGAATTGAAACCCAGGACCTTTGCTCCAGAGTCTGTCCGCCTCTAATAGCCTCATTAAGCTTAATGAGGCTGGAGTAAATAAAGTAAAATGTTTTTCTTTATGGCATAACTTAGAGCCTTGAACATTCATTATCACCATTTCCCAAATCTATTTGACCATGCTATTCTTTTCTCATGGAGACTCTTAGGGCTAGCGTTCTGCAGAGAACATTTAGTGAAATGCTTGTCTCTCCCATTTTCTGCCTCTGTCATCTGAGGAAACTCGTGTCCAGAGAGACTAACACATTTGTGAGAGCCCTGGTATTATCACCTTGAGTCTAGAGCCCAGGGTTACTGACAGCTTGTCCAGTGGTCTTTCCGGTATGTTTTCTGAAAGCCACTTGTTTGTAAAAACGATGCGACACCATATTTAAATGGATTAATGAGCTTAAAATGTCACAGAAATGTCACGTACAATGAGTGACTTCATCAGTGAAGATTAGAGACTTCTGTGGCTGTGAGGATAGGATACTTTGTGAGCAAGTTTTAGCTGTCGGGGAAGAGAAGCCTTCAGTGAGCTGTTGGTGATTCTGAGATGTAGGGGCCACATGCAAAGACTAGAGGCCTTTTGGAGCTAAAGGTGGCCTGAGGCTGACAGCCGTAAATCGAGTTAAGCCATTATTATAATTGATGCAGTTATTATCTTGAATGTACATGGCATACTTATTCAAGGGTTTTTGTGATGCCACTTCATTCCTCTTTAATATCCATGAGGTATCACCATTCAAATATTGACAGTATTCAACATTTAAGATTGCTTTAGAGTAAGAATTTCTAAAAAAGACTCTGGTAATTAAATATTTGTGTTCATTCTAATCTAATTGTGATGGGCTGTTTCTCACAGGAGTATCTTTAGTAGAGGAGGGATTGATGTCTCAGTTTTTTTGCCCTTCTTGCCCTGGTTTTCTGTGTAGGGATCCTGCCTCCTCACCACGAATCCCATGCCAAGGTGATGATGTATCGCAAGGACCAGTTCTCTGATGTGCTTCATGCTCTGAAAGTCATTCGCTTTGTCAGCGATGCCACACCCCAGGTCGAAGTCTATCTCCGGATGTATCAGCTGGAGTCTGGGAAGTTACCTCGAAGTCCCTCTTTTCCACTGGTTAGTGGTCACTTTTGCTTGACGCTTAGCTCATGTCTTGACTGCCCCATCTGGCCGGGCTTTGATTGCATCATGTTTACTGTAGAAACGTTGGTGGCTCTCCATCGTCAATAGAGTAGAAACAGTGCGTCTCTACCTGGCATCCATGGCCTGCACGGTCTTTTTTTTTTTTTTTTTAATTTTCCAACTTATTTTTAATTCATACATAATGTTAATAATTGGATATATTTATGGCTTATAATATGATGTTTTGATCTATGTATACATTGTAGAATAAGTCAGTCAAGCTAATGACCATAGGCATCACCTCACCAACGTATGTTTTTGTGGTGAGAACATCAAATATCTCTGATTTTACCAACTCTAAAATATACAGTATGACTTTATTTTTAAAATGCAGTTGCCTTGCTTTAGTTTGCCTTTGATTGATCATTTCTGAAAAATCAGTGTCTTCCCATTTCGTGCCCTTAAGCACGAATACTGTTGGGGATGTTGTGTTTTTTGTGTTTATTTGGGTACTTTTTTGTTCTGAGAACCATGAAGCTAACAATAGTCATTTGAAAAATCCAATTACTATAACTTTTACTTTGTTTTTATTCCCTTAAAAATATTGTAACTTTTCTTTTACTTACTTTGAATTTATTTGCTCTTCTTTTTCTAGGTTCCACAGATCAAAACTTAGATGATTAGTTTTAGATCTTCCATCTTCTCCTGTGTATGCATTCAGTGCTATACATTTCCCTCTAAGCTCTCCTTTCTTTGCATCTCACAAATCTTGAAAAGTTGTGTTTTCATTTTCATTTAATTTGAAATGTTTTAAAAGTTTCTCTTGAAATTTTAAATGTCTTCTTTGACCCATATGTTATTTAGAAGTGTGTTGCTTAATCCCCATGCATTCTGGGATTTCCCAGTTATCTTGTGATTTCTAGTTTAATACCATTGTGGTCTAAGAGCTGACATTGTAAGATTTCCATTCTTCGAAACTTGTTACGGTATTTTTTTTTTTTTTAAAGAGATGGGGTCTTTCTGTGTTGCCCAGGCTGGTCTCAAACTCTGGGCCTGAAGCGATCCTTTCACTTCGGCCTCACAAAGGGCCCCTTGCATTCTGACCCAATCTATCTTATCTTTTGTTTTTTAAAAAGTTTAAAAATTTCAAACTTGCAGACAAGTTGCAAGAATATTACCAAGAATTCCCATATACCCTTTACCCAGATTTTCCCAGTTGTTAACATTTTATGATATTTGCTTTGTCATTTTTCCTATATATGTACACATTTTTTTTTTTCTAAAAAAGAATAAGATGCCCCATTACCTCAGATTCTTTCAGTGTATACTTCCTACAATAAGGACACCCCTGCAGGTAACCATAGAACAGTCATCAAAACCAAGAATATTGATACAATCTTAACATCTAATCTGTAGGTTCCATTCAGATTTGATCAGTTGTCCCAATAATGCTCTTTATCACAAATAAATAATCCAAGTTCTAGGTGAGGGTTTGATCCTGGATTAGGTATCGCATTGAGTTATCAGGTTGCTTTAGTCTCCTTCACTCTGGGACCATTCATCTTTTATCTTTCACGCCCTTGATATTTTTGAGGGGTGTTAGTTTTTGTAGAAAGCCTCTCAGTTTAGGTTTTCCTGGTGCTTCCTCCTGATAGGATCCAGGTTATTCATTTTTGGCACGGGTACCACATAGGTGATGCTGTGTTCTTCTCAGTGTATTGTATCAGGAGGCACATGGTGTGGATTTGTCCCATAAGAAGTAATGTTAGCTTTGATCACTTGGTGAGGGTGGTGTCTGCTGGGGTTTTCCACTGGAAAGTTATTTTTTTTCCCTTTGTGGGGACACACTTTAAGACTGCTGTGTAAATATTCTATTCCTCATTAAACTTTTACCCGTGAGTTTTACCATTTGATGATTTCTAAAAAATTTTTATGTTTTAACTTTTCATTTTTAAATAATCTTGAACATAGAAAAAAGTTGCAGGACTGGGCACAGTGGCTCACGCCTGTAATCCCTGCACTTTGGGAGGCAGAGGTGGGAGGATCGCTTGAGGCCAGGAGTTTGAGACCAGCCTGGACAACATAGCGAGATGCTGTCTCTATAAAAAATAGAAAAACTAGCCATGTATGGTGGTATGTGCCTGTAGTTCCAGCTACTTGGGAGGCTGAGACTGGAGGATCGCTTGAGCCCAGGAGTTCGAGGCTGCAGTGAGCTGATTGTGCAACTGCACTCCAAGGGAAAAAAAAAATAGAAAAAATTTGCAAAAATAGGTCAGCGTTCCTATCTACTTTCACCCAGCATCCTCAAATGTTACATCTTACTTAACCATAGTATGATGATTGAAACCAGAAAATCAGCCTTGATAGAATACTAAGAACTAATCTTTAGACCTCATTGGAAATTTGCTGACGTCCCACTGACGCCCTTCTTCCGATCCAGGATCTAATCCCAAATCACACGTTACATTCAGTTACCGTGTCTTTGTCTTCTTTAATCTGGAACAGTTCCTTCGTCCTTTGTCTTTCGTGACCTTGATACTTTTGAAGAGTGCTGGCTAGACAAACCATTTGGGTTTGTCTGATACTTCCTCACTGATTAAAATCTGGTCATGCATTATTGGCAAGAATCCCATGGAAGTATGATACTCATTACTGTTGCTGCTAACTTTGATCACTTGGTTAAGGTGGTGTCTGCTGGGTTTCTCCACTGTTAAGATTACTATTTTCCTCTTTGTGATTAATAAGTAACTTGTGGGGAGGTACTTTGAGACTTATAAATATCCATCCACTAATGACTCTTGCCTGAAACAATTTTTTACTGTGCTGGTTGCCAAGTGGTGATTTTCTAACTCCTTTCCTTCTGCATTTGTTAGCTGGCATTCTTCTGTAAGGAAGAGTTTTCCCTTCTCGCTCATTTATTGATTTACATCAGTATGAGTTTATGGATTCCTTTTTTATTCAGTGACCTATAATTCATTACTACCATTATTTCTTTTGATGTACAGATTGTTCCAGATTTGGCCAATGGGGGCCCCTTCCAGGTGATGCCTGTGTCTTTTTGACAAGTTCCTATCATTTTGAATGTTTTCCTAACTTTCTGGCACAAGATGGTTCGGGCTCATCCTGCACTTTCCGTACTGCAGCCCTGGAATCAGCCATTTATTTTTGGAATGGAGCATGGTTTCTAGAACCCAGAACCGGGCACTAGATATGCTCATCATTCACGGGCTGTCATTGCCTCTAGGTTCTCCCGGCAGGTAGAGCTGGGAAATATATGTATGTATATGTACACATCTGTATATGTTTATATATCAGTTTATCTCTGCATACTGTAAACCCTGAGTTCACACTAATTGCTCTAGTTCCAATGCAGTATCCCAAGTTCATTCTCACCTACACCTTTTCCACATTTACAGTTCCCTTCTCTGACAGTTATAAATATGAAAAGGCTCCCATTATCCTCAGTCCATTCACTTCTTTGCTCATTCCTGTGTGTAACCAGCACTGCTAGCCATCTCTGGCCCGGTCCTGCAGGCCCACTTGTTCTCCTTGTGGTCCCAGGCCACTGCTCAGCCCTGACCTCTCTTCATCCTCAGCTTCCCTCGGCCTTAGCTTCCTCCTCTGCCTCAGCCCCCAGGCCTCAAGCTGCTTTTTTAACTTCATCATTAGCAAACTCCTCACTCTAGTTACTTGGACTACTTATTGCTTGTAAGAGGAAGAAAGGGGGAAAAGGAGGAGGTCAGGCAAAGGAACGATTATAGCTCTTGGGCTTTGGACGTTTTATTGCAATTCTCTCTAGATACTTTAATAAAGGCTTTATTTGGTTAAAACAGTGAATTGTTCAAACATGGATTTGCTTGAAAGCTTTGCTATAGTACAAAATTATTTTATTGCACATTTGGCATTAACTTATTCTTTTGTGTTTTTGTTTCTTTAAGTTAATGATGTGGTACCCATGGACCTTCAAGATAACTTACAGATAATAAAGGCCATCTACTTTTGTTACGTCTATCGAGAGAGAAGGTCCCTAAAAAATAATTGGAATAATTTAAATGATCCGCTGTAAATTTCACTTATCATTGGCAAAGTGAAGTTACACAAGTTCTTAAATTACATGTTAAATTGGGTTGGATAATCTGCTAGTTCAGGAAATCTAAATGGTAGGTGATAGCTTCCGCCTTACTCCCTACCCAGTGTGTTCATGCTCTAAGGCAGACACCTTTCCTGCAGTGTCGGGCAGACGTGCTGTCTGGGTGTTTGGGCTCTGCCACTGCGTGTCTGCCCAGTCACCAAGTCCCATTGTATTAGTTTGTTTTCAGTTGCTTATGACAGAATATCTGAAACTGGGCAATTTATAAAGAAAAAGATTTATTTCATAAGGTTCTGGAGGCTGAGAAGTCCAAGGTCAAGGGGGCTGCATCTGGTAAGAGCCTTCTTGCTGGTGGGTATTCTCTACAGCTGTGCTCCCCAGGCCCTGGGTCGAGGACTGGTACTGGTCTGTGGCCCATTGGGAACCAGGCTGCACAGCAGGAGGTGAGCAGCGGGCAAGCTGGCGAAACTTCATCTATACTTAAAGCCCTTCCCCATTGCTCGCATCACCGTCTGAGCTCCGCCTCCTGTCAGCTCAGCGGCAGCATTAGAGTCTGCATTATAGTGAGTCGAGTAATTATTTCATCATATATTACAATGTGATAACAATAGAAATAAAGCGCGCAATAAATGTAAGGCACTTGAATCATCTCGAAACCACCCCCACCCCTGTCTGTAGAAAAATTGTCTTCCATGAAACTGGTCCCTGGTGCCAGAAAGGTTGGGGACTGCTGCTCTATAGAGTCTGAGGTGTTGGAGGGCTTCACATGTCAAGGGGTGCAAGCGTGCTAACATGCCAGCTCAGGTCTCTCTTCCTCTCCTACAAAGCCATTAGTTCCCCTCCCGTGATAGCTCATTAATCCATTAACCCATTAATCCATGAGTGGATTAATCCATTCACGAAGACAGAGCCCTCATGACCAGATCACCTATTAAAGGCCCCACCTCTCGATATTGCCACATTGAGGATTAAATTTCCACGAGTTTTGGAGGAGATGAGCATTCACACCATAGCACCCACTTAGCCTCAGATTTTTTATCCGTTAATAAGAGTGTGCGGCAGTGCTCGGCACAGGGCCAGGAAGGTAGAGGCTGAAGGCCTTGTCCTCTTCCCTTGACCTGTCAGAGTGGCCCAGAGCAGTCAGTGACATGCCTCATTCAGGGACACGGAGCACACTGTCCAGTACTGTGTGGGAGTCCAAGTAAAGAGACTTTACTTTCCCTTTTCTTCCTACGTTTCTTATTTTCTGTCCTCCTCTAATACATTAATAAAATGCTTAGAGAAATTTACTTTCTGCAGTTCTAACTCTCTTATTCTTGACATTTCATAGAATATATTGTTAATATAAATAACAAGTTGAAAGAAGGCCTAAGAATGAAATACTTTTATTACAGTAGAAATTTTAAATTAAGAATTTTTAGGGGAATAGAAAGATACTTCTTAAGTTTGTTTCTTTTTAACATTAAGATCTTTCAGCTATTAAATCGTAGATGAAAATGTAAATCTTTCTGTATGTGATATGGTGTTTCAAAACAAAATAGATTTTCAGATAAGGTTCCAGTTTACATAAGATTTTTCTGTTGAAATTTGTTTGAGGGTTTACTTTCATATTCTTAGTATTCTTAAATTCTGATTCTAGGGACATTTTAACTTTTTAGGTGCTTAAGGGTAGAACAGCATTCTAATGGTATGCATGAATGCTTTGAAATTTGGAGTCCTTCAGTATTTGCAAATTACAATACTGACAAATGTCACCAATTACTGTTTATTATGTCCTTTTGAAAGAAACTCTCATCTAGCCCTGAGGATATTTTTGGGTGGCGAGAGTCAGTGCCTTTGCTTGTGATTTATGTTGGCTCTCCGATGGGCTGCATGTTAGAAGTCAGAGAGTCTCTGCGTGGTCAGCCTGAAACCTAGTCATCTGTAGGCAACACTGGTTCTAGTTACTCATCCTTATCCCCCGCTTGCTCTCCTCTTTAGTGAGGGACTCTGTGCCTTTTGATCTCACTTTGATTTATTAATACAGCCTTTGCAAAATTTAGGGGGCAAGGTTTCATTTTTTATTGAAGAAATATGTATTCCTCTCTTCTACTGCATTCGTCTTGAGATTTATTATTAATCTTTCAGGAGCCAGAAGATGAAGTATTTCTTGCCATTGCTAAAGCCATGGAAGAGATGGTGGAAGATTGTGTTGACTGTTACTGGATCATCCGATGCTTTGTGAACCAATTAAATACCAAGTACCGGGACTTTTTACCCCAGCTGGTGAGGGATTGTAGTTTTTTTGTTTGGTTTTTTTTGGTTATTGGGGAGTGAGCAGTGGTATTACGGGTCTTCAGGGAATACTCTTGCCTGTTGGTGGTGCACCAATTATGAGTGGACCCTCTATAGTAGAGCTCCATGAATGTTTTCTGTATAAGGCCAGATAGTAAATATTTCCTGCTTGGTGGGCCAGGTGATCTCTATTGCAGCCACTCAGCTCTGCCGTTGAAGCACAAAGGCAGCCATTGACAATGCGCAATGGGATGGCCATGGCTGGATTCGCACTGCTGCGGGTCATAGTTTGCCAGCTCTGTTCTATAGTATTCCTTACCCTGGTCTAGAGTCCACTGGCTCTATCTAGAATTATCCCTCTGTGTTAGTAAAGGTTTAAGTTTGCATATAATGGAAAGCCCAAATAACAGAAACTTTGTTTTCTCCCGTATAACCAGAAGCCAGAAGGTAAGGCAGTCCAGAGCTGGTGCTGCAGCGCCATGGTGTGGACAGTGCTCCGGACTCCTGTCATTTTGCTCCAGTATTCTTAGGCATGATCCTTCCTCTCATGCTCGCAAGGTGGCTGTTAGATCAACAGCCATGACATTTGTGTTCTGGGCAGGAGGGAAGGGAAGGGCAGAGGTAAAAGCGATGGAGTAAAGGGGACAAGCCAGTCAAGTCTGTCACCCTTTAGCAGGCCTTCCTTCTGCATGTACAGCTGAGCTTCAAACAACACAGGGGTTAGGGGTACCCCTCCCCTATGTAGCCAAAAGTCCACATATGACTTTTGACTCTCCTAAAACTTTACTAATAGCTTACTGTTGACTGAAAGCCTTACCAGGATGCAAAAGTTGATTAACACCTATTTCATATGTTATATATATTGTTAAATATATGCTATTTTCTTAAAGTAAGCTAGAGAAAAGAAAATGTCTTTAAGAAAATCATAAGGAAGAGAAAATATATTTTCTGTTCATTAAGTAGATGTGGATCATCATAAAGGTCTTCCTCCTTGACATCTTCACATTGAGTAGACCGAGGAGGAGGAGGAAGAAGAGGGGTTGGTCTTGCTGTCTCAGGGTGGCAGAGGCGGAAGAAAATCCACATTTAAGTGGACCTACATAGTTCAAACCTGTGTTGTTCAAGGGTCAACTGTGTATTAGTGGCCAGGACTGTGTCACCTGGTCACCCCAGCTGTAGTGGAGGCTGGGAGGCTATTTTTTTTTAAAGCCTGGCACATTGTGATCTGCGATTAAAGCAGGGATTCTGTAAGTGAAGAAGGAAGGACACGTGGATATGAGGCAGGCAGCCGCTGTCTCTGCCGTGCCCTGGCTTGGAAATCCAGAGAACTGAATGGCACTTCATAGCATAAGCCAGTCTTCCTTTGCTATTCTCTTTTTTCTAATTTTTTCCCTTATCTCATTTATAACAATCTATCTTTTTTCTTAAATTATTGAGTTGTTTCATTTGAAAATTCTACTGAAAGTGGTAACTGGTACAGCGTGCGGGGTCAGATGGGGGGCAGTGGAGACGGTTGGCTGAGCGCTGAGGATCACTGCTCTGCCTATGGCAGTTACCAATAGGGCAATGGGCAAGACCCTTCAGCTTCATAAAAGAACATTTACGAGAGTAGTTTTTATATATTTCAAATAATTAAATTTGATTTTTAGGATTTTGAAATTTAATCCACTTAGTTGATTTCAATAAAAATAATTTAAGCATGGAAATATAGAGCATAATGTTAGCTGCTTAATTAAATCAGGAGATCTCAATTTTACCATGATTTAATTAGCTTTTCTTATTGAAGTGAGTCAGTAGCATTTTGATAGTTTATGCTGTGTTTGAAAAATTCATTCTTTATTCTTGGTAACATAAGTAATAGATGAATACATTCTCAAAAGAAATGAAGCAATCCAGATGAAACCATGTTTCTCTAGATGTGTATCAACCCCCCCAATCCTCCCAACCCCCTCTTTCTAAGAAATAAACATTCTCATCAGCTTGGTGTACATTCTCCTCAATTCTTTTTACATGTATATGTAAAATGATTTTTTAAAAACACATAAATAGTATCAAACTGTACCTATAGCCCTACAGTTCTGTTTTTGTTTTTGTTTCTACCTTAATGTCTTGGAGAACTTTAGGTTGGGGTTCTTTTTAAAATTTACTCATAGTATTTTCCTGTTACAAATTTGCTGTGTTTAACAGATCCATACCAACAGTAAACATGTCTTTGTATCTGTTCCTTCTGTGTGTGTGTGTCTACTATATATATATATATATATGTATTTTTCTAGGGTTGATACCTATAAGGAATTGCTCAAATGAAAGACATATTTAAAATCAATTTATTTACTTATTTTGACATATTTAAAATTTAAACTACCAGGTTGCTCATCCAAAGGCCATATCAATTTATGTTCCCACCAAACATTATGAAATTTCCTGTTTTCCACCCCATTGCCAATGCTTGATAGTATCACTCTCTTAAATTTTTGCCCGTCTGATAGTGGTATCTCATCTTAATTTCCATATTCTCAATTTCTAGTGAAATTGAACAGCTTTGCATATGTCTATTATTTTGTTGACTTTTTTCTTTGTTAAGAGTTATTGATATACAGCCACTCCTCGGTATCCATGGAGAGGATTGGTTCCAGGACCCCCAGAGATATTAAAATTCATGCATGCTCACGTCCTTTATGTAAAATGGTATAGTATTTGCATATAACCTATGTACATTTTCCCATCTACTTTAAATAATCTCTAGATTACATATAATACCTAATGCGTTGTAAATGCTGTGTAAATAGTTGTTATACTGTATTGTTTAGAAAATAATGACAAGAAAGAAAAGTCTGTACGTGTTCAGTACAGGTACAACCCCATTTTTTTTCCAGAATATTTTTGATCCATAGTTTGTTGAATCCATGCATATGAAACCCATGGATATGGAGGGCTGACTGTACTCAGAATATTTATCCTTATCTGTTATGTAGAAGATACTTTCTTCCTGTTTGTTGTACAAAGATTTTAAGTTTTGTTACAATGGGATTTGGCAACACTTCTTTTGCTTTTTATTGTATCTCACTTAGTTAATGACCCCTTTCCAACTCCAGAATTTTTTAGAAAAATGTTTTTTTTTTTTTTTGTTTTCTCCTTTTTAAAATGTTTAAACATTTCAAGTTTAGCCCTTTAATTTGTCAGGGATTTATCTTTGTGATTGGCATCAAGCACACATTGGATTTCACTCCTTTGTACGTACCTGTGACGCCACAACTTCTGCCAGCTCACCACTGTCCTTCCTCTTCCTCTTTCCCCCTCTGGTGAATGTGTTATTGAGAACATACTTCATGTCAGGTAGTGCTGAATTTGTTTTATTAGTGAGCTACTTCAATTAAGCATATTATTTCTGTTTTTATAATGAGGAAACTGAAGCACAGAGAAGTTAAGTAAGCCCAAGGTCACATAGTTACTAATAGTAAGCAGTAGAACTACCACTACATTATTCTGTTCATTTTTTTCACAGATTCCAACTGCCACATTACCATGTACTCGATTTCCCATACATATTTGTATCTCTTTCTGGACTCTTTTTTCCATTGAGCTATTTGTCTATGCCTGGGCCAGTATCACATGATTTATTTAATACAGCTTTCTAGTATACTTTGATAGCTGGTAGGAAAAATTCTCGTTTCTTGTTCTTTTTCAAAAATGCCTTGGCTATTCTTAAACTTTCCTTTTTTCTTTTTAGAAATGAATTAAGTATCAACATGATATTTAATGTCCCTTAAATCTTAATTTCCTCATCTGTAAAGAAGGGATTTAGTTTACTATGTACATTAGAGTGGAATGGTTTTGGAATGGTTATGAAGTTTTCAAAAACATTCTTTAGAATACATAATAAAAATTAAATTTTCTTTGTGGTGGTGTTTAATTTAGACATCAAGTAGTTTGCTTAAACTTTTCTCTTTAGTTAAACCTTAAAATTTTTTATTATTGTTGTATATATAATTGTTGTGGATCTCTTTTTCCTAGCTTGTTAAAGTAGAATTTCTGTAATCTTATCTGTCATCTTTTCATATTTTTGTGGTTTGACCAAATAAATTTGTTATCTCAAAGTGTAAGTTGCTTTATAGTTCCAGGGAAGAGTGTATGTGATGGGCAGTGATAAGCTTCAAAAGAAGACGAGTGTACCTCTGAGTGCTGATGTATTAATTGCGCTGTAGTCCTCTGATTCCTAGGATTGGATCGTAGCTTCCTTCCTTACCAACTTTTCAAAATTCTGCTTTTTGACAGGGCCTCTTATTGCCAAGGAGTGTAGAGGCCAACTTCAATTGTGTGGCATGTGAGACTTCTGGGGAACCTGTGGCCTTGGGGCCACATATGGCCTTCTGGGTCCTTGAGTGCGGCCTTTTGACTGAATCCAAATTTTACGTAAGAAACTCTTTTCGTAATAAAGGGATTTGTCCTGTGAAGTTTGGATTCGGTCGAGGGGCTGCACTTGGGGATCTGGAGGGCCACGTGTGGCCTTGACGCTGCAGATCCCCCACCCCTGAAAGTCATTAAAGTGAGCTTTCTTTCATTGCTGTTGCTAAAAAATTTTAAAGCTGTCCTAAAGGGATGTTTTTTCGTTAATAAGCACTATTAGCAGCCGCTTCCTAAGTTTAATATAAATTCTTCTCAGGGTGGTTAAGTTCCTTTTTTATCAGGTTTTGCCTTCCATTGATGAGATATGCTTTATTTTCTCTACAAAGTAAGAATTTGAGGTGATGGAAATAATGAAAATAATCTAAATGTTTAGCAGTAAAATATAATTATGGTTATAATAAATCATGTCTACTATTTGCTGAGTATGAAAAATGTTAGGCAATGCAAATGTTATCTCCTTCCATTAAAAAACATAAAAACATACATATTTGAATTCACCGTCTTTCTTAGATTAAGCCGTAGCATACAATACACATTTTTTCCCACCTTGCTGTATTTGTCTGATGTGTGCTGGAGATTATGCCATGGTAGTATATAGAGATGTTCCTTATTCATTTTCATGGCTGCATACTACTTTATTGTGTATATTCTTACACTGTTTTCTTAGAGTAGTATCTATTATGAATATAGTTTGTTCAACCTGTCTTCTATTCTTGGCCATTGGGATTTTTCCAGTCTTTAGCTATTGTACATGGTGTTAGAGATGAACAGCATTGTACATACATCTTTTCATATGTTTGCCAGTATATTTTTTGGGATGGATTTTCTATAAATAGATTGGCTGATTGAAGGGTAAATGCATATATAATTTTGCTAGATATTGCCAAAATCTCTTTCATATAGCTCTTACTCTTTTGCATCCTCCTGCCCAATAGATCATATCTCTTCAGCCTTGCCAACATGGTATGTTGTTAGCCTTTTGGATTTTTGCCATTCTGATAGGTAGGAAATGATACCTCAGTGTAGTTTAAGATTACAGTTATTATTATCACGTGAGCAAGGTTTAGCATCTTTTCATATGGGTAAGACCCATGTGCATTTTTTTTTTCTATAGAGTTGTTGGCTTTCTTTGCTAGCTTTAGAAGCTGTCTTTATTTAGGGATATTAACCCTTTAAGGTTATTCACCAGGAAAATGCCCACAATTTGTTGAGTGCAAAAAGCAAAATACTAAGTTGTGTATTCAGTATGAATCCAACTAATAAAAGACAAGAAAGTGTGTGCATATGTATGCAGGAAAACAAATGGATGTGTACAGCCTAAATATTACCAGTAATTATCATTGGGTAGTGTGATTATAAGTGATCTTTGTATCTTCTTTATTCTTTTCTGTATTTTTAAGATTTCTTATAATGGTATATTATAAACCAGAAAAAGATATTTAGAAAAAATTAGTAAGACATTGGCAAAAAGATGTGCATTGAGCGATTATCAAGATGTCGATTATTGTATTTCAAAGCTTCATATTAATTCACAATATTCATTTACTCAACAGTTATACATCGAATGCTTACTATGCCAAGTAATGTTCTAGGTACTGGAGAACTAGTGAACAAAGCAGATATGATCCCTGCCCTCAAGGAGTTTATAGTCTGATAAAGGAAAACGACAGATAGTTTTAAAATATTCACTCATCTATATGTTGTTTATTATTTGTACTGACATTTTGATGAAATTTTCTTTGCTGAGACATATATAAAAGTGTGTGTGTGTTCAGTCTTGTCACTTTATGAAAAAAGTACACATATTTCATTGGCAGAACCAACCAAAATTCTAGAATAGGGTTCAAGAGGTGAAAGGACAGGAGCCTTTTGGCAACTTGTACTTTGGAGAAACGCTCTTGGTTTGGGAGGTTGTATGCAGTGTTCTTGAGAAGCTCCAGGAACTGTTGAGTAGGATGGGGAAGTTGAATAAACAGAAAAAAAGTTAGAGATCCCTGAAAAAGACAGGGGAAACTGGACCAGAATTAATATGTGGAGCCTCTTTGCCTGGCTAACTCCTGTCCATTCTTCAGAGGTCAGTTCGAATGTCGCCTCTACCGAGAAAATGGTTCTAGGTCCTAAAGCCCAGGTTTGGCACCGTGCACGGTGGTTCTCCATACAGGGCGGTGTGTGTGGACAGTGACTGGTCAGCCCCTGTTCATCACCGTCTCTCTGTCCCGTTCTTCCTAATGCCTTCTCCTCACTCTAATCCCACTCTATTTCCTTGCTCTTAGCCTTCCTCTTTCCCCTTTGTATATAACCTTCTGCTCTACACCAACCATAATATAATAGGTCTTTCTTAGCTCCTCAGAACAATTGAATTTTGCTTGAGACTTTTGCCTTAGGCTGTTGAATCTGGTTAGTGCAGTTGGTATTAGGGTGACTAACTGTTCCGTTTTGCCTAAGACTCTCCCACTTTTCGCTCTGAAAGAATCTTGTGTCCTGGGAAACCCCTCAGTCCTGGACAGTTTGTTACTTCAGTTAGTACTAACCCAGGAAACTGCTGTCTCACAAGTGACTTGGATGATTCTGAAGTTTTGTTTGCTAGCACTTCCTTGCATTCAGCATGTAAATTTTTTTCATCATAGGCTATAATACCAGATGATGTTATGTCATAGGAAATGAGTAATTTCTCTTCCTGTTTCATCTTTAGCCAAAGGCTTTTGAACAGTACTTGAATCTGGAAGATAGCAGACTGCTGAGTCATCTGAAGACGTGTTCTGCAGTGTCTAAACTTCCTTATGATCTCTGGTTTAAGAGGTGCTTCGCAGGATGTTTGCCTGAATCCAGTTTACAGAGGCAAGTATTTCTCTGGAAGACACAGTGAAGGCTTGGAGTTAGAGAAGAATCCTGGCCTTCCATGTGGTCATCCCTCAGAATGTAAATTTACTTTAGAACAATAGAGTAATTTGAAGCTAAATTCCCCAGCAGCTCCCATAATAGCACATGATTCTGTTTATTATTGAATATACAATTAGAAAAATTGAAGGCCTTCAGTGTGTTATATGCTATATGTAATCACATCTCAAACAATCTCCAGGAGTTTATATAAGCATAATTTCCTCTTTCCCGGAAATGTGGTAGACCCTAATCTGGCAGAAATCTTGGTATGTCTTAGTTTCACCATGACACCTCTAAAGGATCTGAAGGCAGACAGAGATCGAAGATTCAAACTTAGCTCCTGCCGTCAGGGGCAGACTTGTGTGATGGGTACTTCCGAATCCCAGCCCCACCTCGCCAAGATTTTATGATGTAGTTGAGAAACAAGGCAACACACAGAGAACATTATACGATAATACATAACTAAGTGTATAGAGTATAATACCAACTTCTAAGAGTTACAGGAAATATCAGAATAATTGTTTTAGAGTGGAGCAGATCAATAACTGGCTCCTTAAGCCCTTAGAAAAGCTTAAAGAATCTGTCCTCAGAATCACTGGCAATGAAATTGAATTTATGTCATTTCATATGCTTCTTTTGTTGTTGTAATCATGAGTATATCATAATTATATTAGCATCATAGCATATTAGTAAAATATAAACTTTGGTTTAGGACTTCCTTTTTCTTCCCCCTGGAATGTCCAGTTTGTACCGTGAAGGAATGTGCATTTGGTAGATAACTAGGAGAGCAGCAATTTTTAGTGAACTTTCCTTTTTCCTTCTAAAGCTGATTGTGTCTAGAATAGATTGCAAATGGCATATCTATTTTATTGTTGTTTTTCATGATTATTTCACAATAGTTCTTTGAAGCTTATACATAAAATAGCAGCAATTTGATTTTATTTTGTAATTTGAGATGTCTGGGTAAACAAAATTTCAAGCTCATGTAATTTGATTATATCTCCTTATTTTTGTAGGGTTTGGGATAAAGTTGTAAGTGGATCCTGTAAGATCCTAGTTTTTGTAGCTGTAGAAATTTTATTAACCTTTAAAATAAAAGTAATGGCACTGAACAGCGCAGAGAAGATAACAAAGTTTCTGGAAAATGTAAGTGTGCTCTGTTTGATTTGATTTTGAATCTAGAAATGAAATCATCTTAGCAAGTTAGATTTTCCTATTTCAGATGAATAATACAGTATATTTTTACATCACAAGAAACATTTTTTTCCCCTGGAAAAATTTGGCTTAAAGTTGGCGTGTGGATTATAGTTTGAGGGGTGATGATCTGAGACCCTTGCATTAGCGTGCCCGCTTAGGACTTCAGTCTTACCCTCTGTGTGACTACCAGCAAGCATGTCAGGAAGAAGAGGTGAGATCTGTCTCTTTAGGATGAGTAATTTCTGTCAGTGCAAAAAAGGAATCCTGATGTTTTGGAGGATTTTGTAAGCGCTTTCGTTTCACTTACTATCTCCGATGTAATCCCAGTTGGCTTTGTTCATGTGCTTAAGTATCAACTCAGTGTGTGTTGAAAAAGCCCTAAAAGAAATCAACTTTTCCCTCCCTATGTATTGTAGAGTACCCTTTACCAGGCAAGAAGTAGAATTAAAGAGACTTGTGCCTGAATGATTTTCACAAGATCCCAAATCTATTCTTTTTATTAATAGTCAGTATTAAAATTTGAACAGTGGCCTGGTAAATAATAAGTATTAAATGAATGTGTGTTGAATAAATGAATCATCATCATTATAATAACGAGTGGCTAACAGTGCCAGGCCTGTGCTAAGTACTCTTCATGGGTTATCTCATGTTAGCCTGTTAACAGCTCCATGAAGTTGGGCTATCATTTCCCCCATTTTAGAGATGGGGATCTGAAACCCAGGTAACTTAGTTAACCTGCCCAGGGACACACAGTTAGCGGGTAGTACAGAATTTGAATCCAGGCAATCTGACACCAGAGCTCCTTTCTGTGTTCTTGGGTGGCATGTGAAACAAGGCTTTTATGCTGTCACCTTCTGAAAACTCCCATGGAAATAAGTTCTGTGCCTCAGTGAATGAGGGAAGATACTGAAGTTGTAAACCCCGA
The DNA here is from genome assembly GCA_963575035.1 of Avahi laniger. Classification (NCBI taxonomy): domain Eukaryota; kingdom Metazoa; phylum Chordata; class Mammalia; order Primates; family Indriidae; genus Avahi; species Avahi laniger. The sequence continues at coordinate 47,588 of CAUYSK010079393.1, read as the reverse complement.
AATTTCACAAAGACTCATTTGCTTGTTCACAGATTCCCCAGGACAGCTCGGATGCGATTGTGAGCAAGGCCATCGACTTGTGGCACAAACACTGTGGGACCCCGGTCCATTCAGCCTGAGTGCTCCCAACGGTTGTGAACAGTCTGCCAGGCCCACCCTGAGCATGTTGTTCTTGGGCACATGATGTACTAAACTGACTGAAAATAGCTGTCTTGTTTTGGTGCTCAAAGTGTAATTTTTTTCCAGTAAAATTATTTAATTGAAATACTTGGTGGTATTGTGTTGTAGAGCATCTTTTGGTTATACAGAAATGCAAAATTCATCTCTGAATAGCAGTTTTCATCATAGCTCACTGCAACCTCAAAGTCCTGGGCTCACGTGATCCTCCTGCCTCAGCCTCCCTAGTAGCTGGGACTACAGGTGCACCACCATTCCCAGCTAATTTTTCTATTTTTTTGCAGAAATGATGTCTCACTATGTTGTCCAGGCTGGTCTTGAACTCCTGGCCTCAAGGGACCTTCCCACCTCAGTCTCCCAAAGTGCTGGGATTACAGGTGTGAATCACTGTGCCCGGCCCTGAATAGCATATTAAGGGATGATTAGAAAATAGCTCCCAGTTTTTAAAGCAGTTGCGTCAGGGTGGGTGGGTGCATTAACAAACAGTGCATAACTAAGCCCGCCCTGCCTCTCTCTAATTAGCACCAAGCTAGTTCCTTTCTAAGGTCTATTTCTGGAATAAGAGCAACTTCCTTTTGTTGGCACCTCAGATCTAGCTTTTGTCGATGCAGTACTTGTTTAAATCTAAGCTGACTGCCTTTGAGACTTCTCCTTGCTAAATAGGCTTTTAAAAAGTCCTCACATTTTTTTCCTCTTTGTGCCAGTTGGAATGAAACCACGATTGAACAAAGTGCCTAAACTTGCCTACTAAGAGAGCACTTGTTTGATATTTTGCTGCACTCACGCTTTTGCTGATGGGTCATCAAACGTCGGGTGGACTTCAGGCAGCATTCTGCTCCCTACAGAAGGAGCGGCGGAAATGGCTGGTGAAGGTTAATAGCCAGTGACCTCAGGGCCATATTGTGCCACATAATGGTCACTCTTCAGTAGACAGTTGCCAGCTTTGAGATGCAAGTGAAACGGGGCCCTTTGTTTCAGACTAGTTCCGCCTTCAGACCTGCGAGATCTTGAGTGGTGACTTGGATTCTCCACCCCCTAAAAGAGGAGGGGGATGACGAAATTATGGACTTATAATTCTGAGAATTCATTCCCTCCTAAATGTGTAAAATATCTGTCGAGAAAGAGTTCAGAGAAAACTGAGTTGTGGAAGGCAGCTGCTACTTCTGAACACTGTCATATCCAAGAGGACTTAATTTTTTAAAACAAAAATACACTCCAAAGAAAAACTTCTTAAAGCAAAACTGCTGCCTACCGTTAATACTTTGAAAAATGACTTGCTGCCAACCATTTTATTCGGTGATTGCCTCTGTCCCTGAAGAATTTGCAATCCAGTTGGGGATATAAGAAAAAACACACGCTAAGGAATTCCTGCCCCCAGTGCCTGCTCTCCAGTGATCTTGAGGGATGTGTGGAATTGACGGAGAAGCCATAAAATAAAAATGTTACTTCTGTTTAGTTTATGAGCCACATATGATTTGTACAAAATTTTTGTAAAATAGAGATGATAAAGTCAAGTGATGTTAGTAAATCCCAACTCCAGAGAGGGGAAAAAAGAGAATTAGCAATCTCTCCACAAGATCATTTCAAGGTCTGTGCTCCTGCTAATTCATCCCTCAAAGCTGAGAGGAGACCAGCCTGCCCGAAAGCAAGTGTGGAAAGCGCTGCCAGGCGGGAGCCCTGGGGCTGGGGCGGAGTAAGGCTTGGAAGTTCCTCTTACTTACTTCACCATTTTGGCTGGGGGCCAGCCGATCTGAAGTGGGAGACGGTTACTGTACTGCTAAGAGATCTAAAAATAAATTTTCTGCAAGTATATTCTGTCAAACCCAGTTTGGTAAAACCTTTCTGCCTCTAGCGTGTGGGGTGGGGATTTGACTGAGTCAATCTGATACGGTCAAGAGTTTTCCTTGTTGGAAAACTAATCAGCAGAAGGATATTTTCAGGCCCACTGTGAGACAGTGAAAGAAGGTCCAGTTTCATAATCAGATTTCATATCAGAATACGCTCGTATTCCCTTGCTTCGAAACATTTCATCAGGGTACTGCAGAATTTTTCTTCTACGTTAAAACCCAGGGTTCCTGCCGCAAAACTGTTGTGGCTAAAATGTGGGATCCTCCCTCTCCCTTGGAAAACCGGAATTTAACTTGATTAAATTTAGTTTCTACTCTTTCCTTTCTAGAGATTCTTCTTAAACACAGAAGGGAGAAGCTCTGAATCCTCTTGACTAGTAGACAGCAGGGCCAAGGAAGCTGGAGTGTGTGTCTGTGGTGTGTGTGTGTGCGCGTGCTTTCAGGGGGTGCCTTTTGCCTGATGCCGTGGAATCGCCAGATTGTACGTCCACAGGCTTGTGTGCGTCAAGGCTGTTTCAGGAAATGGGGTCTGGGCTCACAAGAATGAAGCACTTTCTTTGTTAATGGAAAGTTTGCTTGAAAATCATGGAGCAACTCTCAAGTCACATGATGAAAGAGCTCCGAAGGCCTCCTCGCTCTGTGGCTCTGGGTGGCAGACGCACCTGCCCCGTCTTGAATTGCTTACGTCCTCTGTCATGTGGTCATCACCTCCCCACTGTGACTCAAGGTTTTTGTTGTTCTCTCTCTCAAAGCAAAGAAGCTGGAGGGAAGTCGGTTGGGATGAGGAAGGTAAACGTAGAGCTTCGATGCCCAGGACCAGCTCAGACCCTAAGACTCGTCTCTTGCTCAAGTGTCCCCAGGAGACAGCGGCTGCCCGAGCTCTGAGGCTGCGAGCAGCAGAGGGCTGCCCCGGGTTCTCCAGCCACGGCAGCCTTTCCGGAGCCTCGCGGGTGGGAGGTGGGGTGTGGGCAGAGGCGGCATCTGGCTCTGCACTGGCATCTGCCAGTGGTCACAGGGGGGAAGCAGCTTCTGTCTTCAGTTGGGTGTTTTGGGTTTGGAAGGCCAAAGGGTGCTCTCCTCTGCCCTTGACGGGGAGGGAGAGGAGCGTGGGAATTTCTGTATCCCGAGTTGGTGGCGTTTCCCTCTGGTGGTTGAAACAAAGAGCCGTTTCTCCTGGAGCCTCTGTGCCAAATGAAACTGCTGGTGGCGCTTGGCTGCCTAGGTCAGCCGTTGCTTATCCAGAGTCGGCGCCAGTTTGAGTGGGAGGGAGGCAGGGGTGAAGGCAGAGGGGAGGGAGGCAGGGGTGAAGGCAGAGGGGAGGGAGAACACAGGGCGGCAGTCATGTTCCTGGAGGGCCGCGCTGGGGCGCTGACCCGACTGCTTTCCTGCCCTGCCCGCCCCTTCCATTTTGGTCCCTCTTTCAGCGTCGTCTTGCCTTGCAGAGCTTAAAAAGTAAGAGGACAGTGGCTAGAAGAGGTGGCAGTTGCCCCAGCTTACTCCTGGGAGCTGCTTTCATTCCGGGGCAACCACAGGTGAAGCTGGAGAATGTGGTAAGAGCAGGACGTGGCAGAATCCTTCAAGAAGCTTGTCTTGACTGAATAGAGCTCCACACAGAATGTGCTCGCAAGCAGACCTCAAAATCATGCCTAGTATTTAGGCATTGCTTTGTCCAGAACTTGTGCACGTGCTGGGGGCTGCCAAGGCTCACGCCGGCCTCTGGCCCTCTGCGTGGTCCCTTCCCGGTCTTCTCCATCGTCCTTCTTTCCCTGGAGTCGTAACAAGGAGCAGCCTGGTACCTGCTGGGAATTTCGGCGTCCGTCTCTTTCTCCCCCGGAGCGGATTTGTGAGGGAGGCAGCAGGAAGGGGAGAAGCTTTGGACGAGTCACTTCCAAACCTCAGGAGGCTGGGTCCCACTGCCCTCCGATCTACCGGTTCGTTTATTCTTTTGTTTTCATTAAATCGTGAAATATACATGAATACACTCTTAATTGTGGGCCAGGTACTGAGCTTAATGGCTGAATGAGACAGACGGTATCTGCCCTCTGAGAGCGTATAATCATGCAGGGAAGACAAATGTTAAACAAGGACGTGTTTTGTCCTCGAAGTCTTTAAGAGAATCTCTCAACACCTGAGCTGCCGTGCAAGGGCAAAGGGGAACTGAGTTGGTGCGGAAGCTCCCGGGGAAAGTTAGAATTACTCTGAAATGTGTGGTTCCTTGTCCCCTTCCCTTATCAATGGAAGATGTGACAGAAAGAGCCTTGGACAGGGAAGGGGCGGGGGCACAAGCCTCTGCCCCACTCGCGAGTGCTGTGACCCAAGCCCATCGGTCCATGTCTCGGTTTCCCCATCTTCAAACAGCGATTCCGTCACATCCCTCACCAACACCCCCATGCTTGCGAGCATCCGACCAGTTCACCGTGAGAGCACGTTTAAAGAAGCATGAACTCCATAGGGTGCTGAGCATTTTCAAGAGCATCATTTGCAAGAGTGTGGCACTTCCTCTGAGTCTGCTCCATGCTTCTACCTGCCCTGACAGTTGGTTAACTTCCCAGCTGAAAGTGCATTTTCCTTCCTTTGAGCGTCTGTAACGTTTCCAGCACTGCTCATTTAGCAATAATTAGCCCGAAGCCTCTTGTTTGATTGTCTTGAACTTTTATTAAACTTTCCCTGTGCTTTCCCTCTAAGATGCTGGCTTTGTGAGGCCAGGGACGGCGTCTTGTTCCCGTTAGCATACCCGAGGCACCGCAGACTTAGTGTCTGGAGAGGGTCCACTCTCTGGTTCAAAGATGGTGCCTTCTCGCTGTGTCCTGGTGGCAGGGATGAGCCCTGGTCTCTTCAGGCCTTTATAAACCCCTAATCCCATTCACAAGGGCCACACTCTCATGATCTACTCTCCTCCCAAAGGCCCCACCTCCCAATACTATCACCTTCGGGGTTAGGATTTCAACATACAACATTTTGGGGGAGGTCAAACGTCAAGACTATAGCAAAAACATTGGTTTTGAATGACTTGTTTATGTCCCAGATTTATGTGAGCTTCTTGAGGGTGGAGATCATGACTTACTCTTTTTTACTTTCTACCACATCTAGCCCACGGGGGCTTTCCACGAATATTTGCTGAATATGTGAATGCCGGGCTCAGCGTTGATTAAGACTCCTCTGGTGACAAGGATAGAGTCGTTCTGGAGCTAGCTTGCTTAAAGGAAGACTTTATTATAGGATTCAGGGAGTGGGGCTGAGAAGAGGGAAGGGTTGGAGTCTGCGATGGGACTGAAGACACCCTGGACCCTCTCGTCCTCTTATCTTTGATCTACTCAGTGTGTGGGCTGCGTTCTTCTCTCTCTCTGCAATCTGGGTTGCTCTGGTAGAAGATGCTTTACCCTAAGATACTAAACTTATATGTTACAGGTCCAGTGTCTGGAGACAGAGTGTCTTGGCCCCAATTCCTAAATCCATGGGCAGGAGGCTGTGGTCCAGTTTGGGCCTGGTGCTGCCAGGGGATGAGCCATCATAGCCCAGGTGGTGGAGGAGTCACACAGCAGACACATGGCTGCCAGGAGCCTTCCGTGTCTGTGGCAGGGTAGGCGGTGGCCAGTGAGGGGCATTGTTAGGCGGTCCACCGTGAACCGGAAAGAGACCCTCAAAAACTCTCCACTCCACTTAGCAGATCTGCTGGCCGGATATGTGCCCCACAGAGGTGGCAGGGAGCAACAAGTAGCCTTCTGTCTCCACTACATCTCAGTGGCTTTTCCTGCACCACAGCTTTCTGGTTTCTGCCCACCAGCCTGTAGGTGGACAGCCAGCCCTTTCAGATAGGGGTAGGCAGAGGGGGAATATCCCACTGGTAGCTTTGGCAAACCGCCTCACACAGCCAGGTGTTTCCTTTGTGAACATTCATACCAAGACTAATTCATTCCAAAAGTCTACAGGAAGTTAACTTTACCCCAGCTCTTTCCCCGCCACCTGAGCCAAGCGGGGGCCTTGTCTGGCAGCAGCTGTGTTTATTTGCCTCTGATTGCTCGGGAGGGTGTGTGGTTCCCCCAGGGCGTCCACCATCTGGGTCTCTAGACCAGGCTGGGCCCTGGTCAGGCTGGGTGGCAGTGGCGTGAACCTGAGTAAAGCCAATTAGGTAGGCAGCTGCCACGGCTGACCGATTTCCTATGGAAGGCACGCCTTCACCTGAGGAATGTCCGAGCGGGAGGGCAGCTTGCAGATCACCCGCTGCACAGATAACTGAGGTTCCGGGTGGGCAGGTGGGTTATGCAAGGTCAGAGTTGCTGAGCAGGGTCCAGAGCCCAGACATGCCAGCTGCCTGGCCAGAGTGTGTTTCACCAAGTTGCTCCCTCATCCTGAAACACTGCCCTGTCTCTGAGCCTGAACATCCCTTTGGGCAAAACATTTCAGAGACGTAGTGTCTGCCTGGACCCATTGCTTTCTGGCTGGGCAACTCGGCATGGTGTCCAACGGGGGCGATGAGAGTCATAGTGCCCCCTCCCAGGGTTGCTAGGAGGATTAAGCACAGGAAGGCAATATGGTCCTTGGGCCAGCTCCCGACACGGAACAGGAACACAGTAAAAATTAGGTATCATTATTCTACAAGTGTTTTAATGTGCATTCTCCTAAGAGGGTGGCCCTGTGACATAGTCTCACTAAAGAGTAAAAGTCCTAGAGCAGAATGCTTCCTGAGGAGGCTTTTAGGGCAGTGGAGGCCCATCGCAGGCGCTGTAAGGCTTTGCATAGAGCAGGCTTCTCAGACGTGCCTGTGCGCAGGGCTCCCAGGGTCCTGCTAAGCTGCAGGTTCTCCCTGCGGGGCCGGGCAGGGCCTGGGGCTCTGCACTTCTCACGCTCCCTGGTGATGCCAATGCGCCGGTCCTCAGGGACCACAGTTTGAGTAGCGAGGGCCTGGGGAATGTAGATTTCACCTCATATGAGGTTTAACCTTGATAGCAAAAGAAAGAAAGAAGCCACGGAAAATGCCACCTGCCTGTGTGTTTTCTCAACTTTAAAGGATTAGTCTGACCTCATTTCTAAAATATAGCTAAAAAGTTTATAAAACACTTCATTGAACCTCACATATCTCACTACTGAGGTGTAGATATTCTCTACAAATTGTTCTCTCCCCCTGCGAGGAAGTGGTTTTACTACAACCTTGTTACAAACCAGCTCATTAGCAAGAACAGGTCACTGCAGCTCATCAGCCACTGTATGGTCACCTACTCATTATCCATCCTCTCTTTCTTCTTTGCTAACTGGACCCCAGTTTTATTTGAGGTAGCTGTGTGTTAATATAACTTTATTCCCTAGGTTCTCTTGCTGAAGGGGATGGCCAGTGTGATGGAAGTCAAAGTCATTAGGTGGGACTTCCAGAAAAGATTTTTAAACCTTTTAAACCTATTCCAGTGCCAAACCTCATTTGACACTGGAATACAAACATAATGGCTGGAACTTTAGCAGCAATCTTGGAACATGAGGCAACATCAAGGATGGAAGCTACATGATAAGGATGGTGGGGCAGAAAAACAGAGCTGTGATGGATTGATGGTGACACATACCTACCACACAAGCTCTTTCCTACTTAACTCTAGACTTCCTTTACATTAAAAAAAAAAATCCTAATTTGTTTTAGCCACCGTATTTGAATTTCTGGTTATGTGAAAACTGCTGAACCCAATACTGACACCACCACCAGAGCAGATGCAGTTCAGCAGGACAGCCACAGATGGAAATCTGTGTCCAAAACTGTCATCCTCTGACCACCCTTTGTGGGATTGGTGTCACAGGGGTGAGGGAACTGGATCGGGATCAGAAGCCCCATGCTCTTGTCTCAGCTTTGCCATTTCCCAGCTGTGAGATTGTGCTCCTTTCAGGCCTCAGTCCCTTCACCTGTAAATGGGGACGAGGGATGAAAATGGCCAGCACGGTGCCAGAGTGCAAACTCATCCCACTGGTGCTGGGGCTCTCAGGATGATGGTGTGAGGATGCCAAGCAGCGGCCAGTGCTGATGAAGCGGGGAAGGGATGCGCTCCGTGAAGCTTGGGCGCTGGCAGCCACATGCCTTCCAGTGCTTTCTTTAGGGCTGCCCACCTTGGCGTGCTGAGGGCGGCAGAGCACTGCTGCCTCCATGGTGACCAGAGGGGTTGGACTAGGTGCCCCTTTTAGCTTTAATATTCCATGAATATGGTTTTGTTTGGAGGGAGGGGCGGCAGCACAAGAAGCTTCCAACCTGCCTCAGTGTCTCCCTCCACGAGCTCCTTAGCTCAGTGCTAAGGCCTGGGAGGTAGCCCAGGGGACATCTCAACTCCCCGCAGGGCCTAAGTGATGAAATCCGACGGTCTCAACCCCAGCTGCTTGCTCTGAGCCGGCGGAATGCACCTAGCGATCAATAAGCAGTATTTGCTCTACCTTAGTGGCTGGAGCCTGCAACAAGACGTTTGAAACCACAGCAGAGCCGTCCACACCTCTCCTGTCCAAATCAGAGACCCGTTTTCCTTCCGATTTCTCTCAACCACCCTGCGAACCCAAAGCCATCATCCTTTGTCCTTCCCCTCCTCTCCGCCCCAGTCGGTTATGCTCGGCACCTGCATAGTCTCACGCGTGTGTAGCCAGCTGGTTCCTGGAGGCAAAAACCTTGTCTTTCCAGTGGACAGGAACCATCAAGACACGTGCTTACCTCTCGGCACAGAGCGTGGTGGCCAGAGACCTTGAAATAGTGAGGCTCGGTAGGAGCCCCTGGCTGTCTGACCCAGTGGGTCTCTGTTTTCTGCCCGGCTGGTGGATGGTCTGAAACATGGATGCGTTTCCTTATTGTGGCCTGTCCCTAAGTTTTCAAATTGAATATGATTCATGTAAATGTAAATATATGGGTGCATGTTACACACAGCAAGTTTTCTTGTCCATGTGCTGTCTTATAAAAGGCAACCAGCCCTGTGTGTTCCTTCTGGTCTTCCTATTTTTAAAAGATAATTGTAAGGCCTGGTGTGGTGGCTCATACCTCTAATCCTAACACTTTGGGAGGCTGAGGCAGGAGGATAGCTGAGCCCAGGAATCGGAGGCTGCAGTGAGCTATGATTGCATCACTACACTCTAGTCTGGATGACAGAGAGAGACCCTATCTCTAAAAAATTTTTTAAAAAATTGTAACTAAATTTTTAAATGGAAAAGAAATATGTTCGTATGGTGGGAGGTGGTGGGGGGGTGGGGGAGGCAACCAGGACAAAAGGGTCTGCAAAACGGGTGACTCTTCTCCACGTCCCACCCCCAACTTCCCTTCCTCAGCACTGACCCCGTGAGCCTAAAAGTGAGTGTGTTATTGCGTGTACTTCTCTTGGAAGAAAGGAGGGTTTTGTCCTGCCTGCTTTGGGGCCGTCGTCACCAGGTCAGTGAGAAAGAATTGAGGAAAACCCAGGACGGTTCAACGGCACAAGGGGCTCTTGTGAGCAGCGGGCTGAGGGCATGCGCAGGCTAGCCGAGGTGACAGCTCGCATCTTAATGGCGGCCTGGGAGAGGGTCCCCGCCAACCCAACAAGAAGGCAGCACACAGTTGCACAAGGCCGCCTCTTGCCAGATGGCATTCTTGCTACTTGAACCCCGGGGCCGTGTAGAGCCCGCACACTGGGGCTTTGTGAGGAGGCCGAGGGCCTCCGGGAGGCGCAGGTGCCGAGGTCAGCAGCCCCAGCCCTGCTCTCACTCACGCACTGCCCCGGTCGGCAGGGCTGGTGGGCCCTTCGGGATGCAGGGACTGGCTGTAGGGATGCTGAGTGACACCGCAGCCTCTACCCTAATCTTGTCCATGAGGGCGACTTTGTAAGTTCGACTGATGTGCAAAGTATTTTTACCTGCGTAGCTGAGGAGACTGGCTTGCCCTCTTCTGGGTGGGGGCTCTGAAGTCACAGGCCTCATAAAGACGCAGCCTCTTACGGGCCCCAGAGACCCCCACTGGGCAAGGTGTCAGTGACCTCTCCAGGCTGGTGATTAAGGAAGAGATAGCATTTTCCTCCCTCCCTTCCGCAATTTCTGTCTCCCGTTTTTTTTTATTAAAGGTACCATAGCAATGACATCACCACGCAGGAAACATCGTACCTCGGAGATCACATGAGACTCAAAGTCTCAATCTATCATGGATGAGGAAGAGAAGTGGGGTCTGAAATTCCAGCTCAGTATAGATACATCTTGCTAGATGCTTCTGGAAGAATTAGTCAATTCTGCTTTTGTGGTTTACTGTTCCTGCCTCCTGCAAACAGATCCACGAGTTCACTTAACAAGGGCCCTTTGCCTTAACCTGGGGTGCTGCCGCCTGGAAATAGTGGATGAACTACGGAGAACATTCTTTGATTGAGAGCAAAACTCCTTTTCCCAGAAAATAGCTTCCAGGAAAGGGTCTGGGCGCTCACACACAATGAAGCGTTTGATTGTTCTCTGCTGTTCTCTTCCTGCGTCTGCAACACCTCTAGGTAGGACCCATGCTGTGTGATTGCCCCGTTCGACATTACTTCCCTTGCAGGAAGTCATAAATGTTGGCTGACTGTCAACTGTCTGTGGGAGCCTCAGCCTAACCACAGACGGGTCGTGCACGGGAGGCGAAGAGGGAGTTGCTGGGAGCCAGGAGGCTTGGGGACAGTGGGACCTCTTCCCTGGTCTGTGGTCCTCGGGGTTGGAAGGTGACGTCATCACTGAAGACAGGCAACTGGGATTGTTGATGGACCCTAAGAAAGTAGGAACGCAAGAAAGTAGAGCCAAAGCAATGCATGTATCAGTCTAGCAGGGAGGTTAAGAGCATTGCTTCAGGGTCACACAGACCTGGTTGGAAGCCGCTTCACCGCTTACTATCTGTATGTCTTCATCCAAGTTGTGGTTTGCGGGCTGGAGTTTCCTCATCAGTAACTAAAACATTTTAAGAGTTAAGTAAAACAGTGCAGGAAGATGGCGTAGCACGGGGCCTGGCATACAGTAAGCATTTAATAAATACATGGGGGCTGCTAGTGGTGCAATCAACAGGAATCAAGTGCCCAGACAGCAGGAGTTAGAAATCAGGGGTGCCACTTGTCAGGTGCCAGAGGAGGTAACTATTCTCTCATACTTCCTTTCCCTATGCCTGAGTGCTGCGGCTCACGGGAGCTCCACGGTCACCTGAGGCCTCTCTTGGACTCCCTTCAGGGAAGCGCAGATGCTCAATGCCCAAAGCCCCTTGCTAAGCCCTGGTTGTCCCTGAAGGCGTCACCCTGCATGGCCACATCAACGGCGCCCCTTGCAGGGCTCCCGGACCACACACATCAGAAGGGCCTGCTTGGGGACCCCTGCACACGAGGATGTATTGGGGGATGGGGAATGAAACCAGGGAAGTGAGCAAGGGCCACACTGTCACCGTGGACGCCACATTGCAGAGTGGGGTCCACTGCAGGTGCCAAGCAGAGAGTGGGGTGAGCACCCCGAGTTTGGACAGACGACACCAGCCGCAGGATTGGGCGGCTGGGGCCATGGCTGCCATCACGCAGGCAGGAGAGGAGGGCCTTACTCAAAGAGCAGCTACGCTGAGTAGGGTGGAATGGCTTCTAGAACTAACGGCAAGTGTTCACAATCAGCTGGAAGTAGAACAGAGACGGTGACTTCTAGATAAAACCATTCACTGAAGGAGGAGTAAGACAGGAGGGGCAGCATTGGAATGCGGGGTGGCCTTGAAATTACAAAAACAGTGTGGGGTGTACGGAAGGTGAGGCGCTTGTGGGGCGGAGATGTAAGCAAAGGGGTACCATTTGGCAAGACCTAACTATCAATATGTGTTCATAACAGCCCTAGAAAATAGGCCCCATTGTTCCCATTTTACAGATGAGAAAGCTGAGTGGGACACAATGAGATTAAGTAACTTGCCGCAAGTTACACAGCTAGGAAGGGGTGGGGTCGGAATTTGACCTCAGGCTGTCCGGGCTCAGTGCCAGGCTCTTAACGTGCATGCCACACTGCTTTGTGACATTAGGAAATCTAGGGCAGATCTGAGCTACAGCCACAGGTAGCGAGTCATCTGAAGCCACACACGTGAGATGCTACGACCTGTGGAGAATGGGCCAGGGAGCGTTTCTGGCATCAAACTCGTCCTTTAATGAGCCTGGCCTGCTGTAGGGACAGCTCGCTGTGTCTTAGGTGTCACCGGCCAAGGCCCACGAGCCCCCCCCCCCCAGGTGCTTTGCCCAGGGGCCGGGGGGAGGCAGAGGATGTCGGATGATCTGATTGACGGCGGCTTCAGGACGAGGCCCCACGAAGGCACATGGGAGGGCAGGTCCGGTGCCAGCCGGCTCTCCGGGAGGCCAGCCCATGGCAGGCAGGGCTGGCAGGCTGGCACGGCAGACTTGGGGGTGACCCAAACAGGAATCCAAACTGGTGTCCGAGAGACTGGTCCCAGCAGGACTTGCTTAAAGCTTACTCTATGCTAAGGACTAAGTTTAGTGTTTTAAAAATTCCGATAGCCCTGAATCACGGACAGCTGCTGTCCTAAAGGATGTTAGAGAGCATTTACTTTGATGCCGCCTGCTTTTCAGATGAGAAAACGGAGGCCTAGAGAAATTAAGTGACATGGTCAAAATTGCCCAGTTAGGTGTAGTGGCAGAGGTGCCACTTCTATGTCATAGGATGGTATAAAAGGTGTGAGGGGCGGACTCCCCAGGCCACGTTTTCCTACTGAGCACGTGTAGCCACAACCTTTGTTTCCTTGGGAAAGGGCCCCCTCTTAGCAGGATCATGGCCAGTTTCCTTCACCCTTGCCAGGCAGAGCCTGCAGGGGGATCTACCGAAGCTTTTTCTTTCCAGCCCTTTCACTGTCCTAAAACATTGCAGTCAAGTTCTGCAGATGGGACTTAGTCAGAGAGCTCTGGCTGTGAGGAGAGGGAGAAACTCTTGGACTGGAACCTGAAAACCTTTTGGAAACCTCTTGCCCCTTCTGCGACAGTCACTGTGCTCCAGGGGCCCCCTGGCTGCACAGGTGGGAGCTCTGGGACAGACGCTCTGTTGCAAAAGCTGCAGGGCCCTGAAGCCTTGGGGTTTGGGGGACGGGAGAAGAAGAGCTTTGCGGCTGTCCCTCTCAGCAAAGCGATGAGCAGTTCACGGGGGCACTCAGAGATCCCAGGCAAAGGACAAGCGGATCTGTTTGGATTGTTCTCCAAAACCCCTGCTACTTAGAAGTGGGATTCCTGGCCCGGGAGCAGGCCCCGGAGCTTGTTGGAAATGCAGACTCTTGGGCCCTACCCACCTACCGAGTCAGCACCTGGGCTTTAACAAGATCCCCAGGTGATTCCTGTGCAAGGTGCAATTGGAGCAGCCCCTGGGCTGGGTTCCGCTTTCCACCTCCCTACGTTGCTGGACCGAGGATATGTTCTGCAGCAACCTCACCCACCTAAAATGCAGCCAGCAAGCAATGAAGTCCTCCTGGTTCCTCCCAAACCTTCAAAGAGACGAATTAGTAACCAGAAGGTGATGCAATGAAGCTCTTTGCTTTATAGGACAAACGCTTGGGCTTTTCAAGAAAGGAGATAGCGATCACACTCAAAAAGCAATGTATCTTTTGCTTAGTGGCTGCGACACCCCAAAGGCCCCCAAGGCATTGCTGCTATAAGGTGGTCTGGTATCTGAGGATACTACTGAGATGGCCCTGAGAGATTTGACAAAAACTTTATATTCGCGATTCCCAGATTCTTAAAGGACAGTTGGGCAATGCTTTGTAGATATTCTTATAAAAATGTTAATAAAAAAGTTCTAGTATAGAAAAGTCTTCCAGAAAGTTAATTTGTATGCAATAGTGTTTCCGTCCCCTATGACAGCAGATCCACGAGGCTGTCCTACATCTGCACTGACTCTTACCATGCAGGGCTGATGGGCGACCATCCCTTTTCCCCCAGCCCCCCTTCCCAGCCCAACTAAGTATTTTCAGAGCTTCCTGCTGCGGGCTGATAAAACACACAGGAGTCAAGAGTTTTTTTAGACTTTTTTTTTTTTTTTGGTTTGTTTTTAAAGAAACTGCATACATCATCAAAGACAAACAATAATTTAAATACCATGCAGTTTCTGTATGTACAAAACCTAGGCCACAGAGATCCAGTTTCATCTGTATTCTCTATTTACACTGTCTTCCTCATACAGCCGTCATCTGGTAAGTTAGAGCCCGGGAGAGGAGGGGATCAACGGTCGTCACATTCACTCCTATACAAAGACACACTATGTACAGACACCCGGGCAGCCACTGGAAAATGCAACCAGTCTGGGGTTAACAGACAAATGGGGAGAAAAAGTCATTTAGGGTGACCTTTGCCCACTGGCTATGCACAGGGAGAGCCCGAAATCCCATTCATCAAAGGAACACACCACGATTTTCATTCGGCAAATATACACACATGTTCGTAAGCGGGAGAAAAATAAACTTGGAGCTTTTCATCACATTTACCATCACATTGTTTGGTGTCTCTAATCTGACATGAAGCCTAAAGTTTTAAAAGTTTTACAGGGCTTCAAGGGCCTTTAGAGATGAATATATCAGCAATTTTGAAAAAGCAAGTAGGCCGCTGGCGGTCTCTTCTGTCATTGATGGGGACAGGGGACAGGGTTGGGGTAGTGTCTAATTTTGAGAAGGAAACATTTGATTTGAGACATTTCACATTTTTCCTCTCATTATAATGCAAAGCACAAAATGCTCAATTGAGAATTTATACACACAAAGTAAACTGACTTGAAAACTGCAGCTTTTTCAGAAAAGGGATGCATTTTAAGACATCTAGCTCACTTTTTTTTTCCTTAATTAATGTCAAATTATCATCTTGGAAAGTAACACAAATTGCTTCGGCTGTCATAACAATGTGGCAAAAAAAAAAAAAATGTGGATAGATCTCTAGAAAGACCTCAAGGTTTCAAGAAAAGGAGAAAGACAACAGAGGTCCCCTTCTACAGGCCACTGAGGTTGCTGAGCCTGTGTAAAGCCACTGGAAACGGGCTTGAAGGAGCCCATCCCGAAGGTGGGAGACCTTCAGTGGCATGGGAGGCGCACCCCTCACTCTGAGCGAGTGATTTCTGGAAAAGGGTGCCCTGCAGGAAGAGCAGCGGGAACGGTGTTCGATTTCTTCCATGCACAAAGTGGATTGCAACACTGGCACGCCCTGGGCAGAAACCCTGGGCTGCTGGCTGGCTGCAGGGAGATCCATCTGGGCCTTATATTCCCAGGGAATCTGAAGGGCCCATGAACCAAGGCCAGCAGAGAAGCCACGGGCCTTCGTAGGAGGAGTCCAGTCAACGGAATGAGTTGCCTTGGGACTCGCTCCTGGCCAGGGCAAGGGCTGACCGTCATGCCAGGCCACCGCGTGCTCCTGAAGCCCACCCAGCTGCAGTTAGAGGAAGCTCAGACTCCAAGCCTGGCCGGGCAGGCACCTCCGCCTGGAACACGTGCCTGCCCGCCTGCTGTAGAGAAGTCAACGAAAGAGCCTTGCATCTTTCGTCATACCATTTGCACATTCAAATGTCAGTAAGCCTTTTGGGAAGACTGTGTTTACAGCCACACTAAAATCCTGACCACATTTTCCCTGAACGATTCCTCTCCCCACGGCAGCAACTATTCAGATTCAACAAAGAAAAACAAGATCTAGTGATGGCGTCCTCCTCGGGCTGGGCAGAGGCATGCTGGCTCCAGGTGCTGGCTCCAGGTGGCGAGAGGAAAGCTGGGGCTGCAGGCGTTGCCTAAAGGTTCCCCCTGCTCCCCCCAGAGCTGTCTAGCTCCTAGGTTGGTGCTGGCCACGGCAGCTGTTAATGCCTGCGGGAAATCCCATGGCCTCGCTGATGGGCTTGCATCCTGAGAGTAGCTTGTTCCCACATGGCTTGCGGTGGGGATGAGTTAACTCTTTCTGGGGAGGCTGGCATTTTTCTAAATCCTGGGCATGTGTGGTGGAGAGAGAGCCATCCCCTGGAAAGGTCAGGGTGGCTATGGAGCCACTGCAGAAGGCTCAGCAGGGCTCTGTGACCGAGGGCCTGCCACCTCTGTTGGGAAGGAAACAAAAGCCACTATGGGCCTCGTGAGGGTGCTTGTTAGGGTTTAGGGGGTCCTCCCCTCACTGCACACCCTGGCCTTGGGGTCCTGTCAACAGTGTGCAGGACAGCTGGAGACACATCTCCAGTCACCCTCACTGGCATGACGAAGGAGAGGAGGGATTCCCTCTGGATAAACCGGAGCGGAAAGGCACCCCACGGGCAGGCATGGCTGGTGGTGGCCCAATTCTGGCACATGCAGAACTCTGGGGCTCCTCCACAGAAACGCTTCGGTGCAAAGAAAGGAGAAAAGAAGGCCATCGATGGTGCTGGAGTACCAGGCCCTCAGTGGCTGGGAAGCTAGACTCAGGAATGGTTTCTGGCTTGCATGCATTGGTCCTATACTCAGAAGCCATCAACTCCCAAGCCACACACTCACTGGCCCTGGGGCGCACAGAAAATGTGAAGAAAATCAGTAAGCAGCTTCTGACCTCTGCCTTTATGCCCTCAACGGGGTCCTCCCGCTCAGACTTAAAAACATCACGGGAGTATCTGAGCAATGGCCATTTGTGTGCACAGATCACCCATGACATGCGGTTCTCTGGACACAGATGGGTCTATGAATTTCAACTGAGCAGATGACAACCTTCCCCTTCTAAACCAGAGCTTCCTGGAAGGTAGCTCAGGGGGGGCAGGATGGGCGCTCAGTGCCAGCCCTCTCTGCCTACAGCACACACGCCCTGAGGACCAACAGGCACCCAGATCTCCCATCCCCACCAGAAAAGAGTCCTTCCCTTTGCCCACCGTGTGGGTGGGAGCAGAAGGGAGGGAAGGCCAGAAGCAGCTGGGAAGGGCCCCCAGACCAGATGCCACATCTGGAGTCAGGACATTGGGCCAGTCTAGAAGACCAACCAGATCATAAGCTTCCTTTGCATAGCCCCCCCCAGGCTAACCCCACCCTCTCAGCTTTCTTTGGACTCAGGTGATGGACACTTGTAAGGAAGAGGTTTTCGGTGCCTGCTGGGCCTGGCTGGAGAGGACCAGGACCACTCCGCCTGCCGGAAAGTCTTCAGTCAGGGCCCTGCTGCAGGTGCCCGCGGCCCTGCTGGGGTGGGACACATTTCGGTGTCAGAAGTGGGGCCAGCAGCTCTGATCGCCGAGTGGTCACCTTCGCATTTTCGCACATAGAATCTTGATTGTGGTTTCCTTATATTTTTCTTCTTCTTCTTCTTTTAAAAAAAAGGCAGTTCAGAAGGTTTACATCGTAATGGGGAAGTGAATAAATACCAGCACTTATGGTTCTTATAAATTTATGTTTTGAAGACAGCATAGCACTCAAGAGGAATTCGACTGTTAAGGTCGGTGAAACCTAGGGAAACAAGTGATTAAATCAAGACCGAGGGGCTGTCAAAGGTGTGGGATTGAACAATACAACCTGCCCATCCTCAGGGTCCCTGTTCCTGACAGCCACAGGGAGCCGTGACCCTCCCAGCAAGGCACATCCCCACAGTAGCTCCCCCAAATCCACCTCTGGTTTTGGCATAGTTTCATCTGGAGCTCCTGGGGGTCAAACCAGGTGGCCCTGGTGGCCTCCAGCCTGTGCCATCAACCTGGATTCAGCAGCAAGGTAGAGAACCCAATCTTACGTCTCTGAATCCAGGCTCTAAATGTTTCTCTAAATGTTCACCGAAGGAGAAAGTTGTAAGAATTAAGTCGATGGCTCTGTCGCTAACTAGCCATGTGACCTCATACAAGTCCCATAATTGCTCCGTGCCTCCAGTTTCCCCAAATCATTATCACACAGGACTGTCAGGGAGAATGGCACGGAATCATAGAAGTGAACCCACTTTGGATGTTCCATGCCGATTTGGTATTTTGCCCAGGTTTGGGCTCTGCTGACTGGTTGTACCTTGGCAATAATCTTGTCTCCTCGGCTTAAGTTTTCATAAAAACCCATCTTGGGGGATTATTGATGGTAAGACACTTTTCAGATCTTTAGTTTAAATGAATTTGCAACCAGGCTTGCAGAAGGTGGCTTTTAGCCTGGGCTTTCAGTTTCAGCAACCTGAAGTGCAACTTCCTGTTGACCTTTCTTTTCTCTTCTCCCTCACAGCACCCGCCAAACCACTGGTGACCCACAACAGACAGGATGGTTTTGTTTGGAGGTAAATATTGCAATTTGAGGTGGAAAAAGGAAAAAAACAAACAAACAAAAACAACCACTTGATACTAACCTTGTTAAGTGTCTACTCAATTCATGAACTTCCATTTCAGTGCTTTTAAATTCATTGAGCTCCTTTCGGATGGCAGCCTGGGATAAACAGAACCCCGTAAGTATGCACGAGAGAAAGACAGAAAAGAGCTCCCTTTTTATTTCGTTTCTAACAATACGTTTTTTCTTCAACAAAGCCAAACAAGTTTAAAATGAAGATTCTCTAAGTCTAAATTGCAAACGATAACAGGATCGGGCCCAACGTGTCTTTTTCTTCCTCTTTTCAGCACTGATCCGTGGAGGCATCCACAGTGCGTGCACACGTGTCCCCACTCCTGGGGGCCCGCCGAGGACACCTTTAAATGTCAACCTGTCATCTTCCTTAGGTGCACAGGCTAAGCTCAGCACAGGCACAGTGATGCCTCAACGCGGATACTTCTAGAAGGGGTAGATCAAATTCCCCAACCAAATTAAAGAAACAGAGGACGGCCAGCTCCACCGCTATTCCCTTTGCCTTTGTTCTTTTACAACTTTACTGACGCCGTGGTGAGACAGTTCACCACCTGGGATGTGTCTGGAATAACCTCACATATCCTGAGATCCATCCTTGCGACACTGCCCACAGACGTGCCTGTGCCGAGGGGGCAGGGCTGGGTAATCAGACAGCAAAGGGAGGTGGTAAGGAAGCAGGGGAGGAGGGGGGACCCGCAGAGAAGAATGCTGGGGCTGGAGACAGCCTCACTCCTTCCTTTCGGGGCGGAACCTGCAAGCACGCACCCTCGCGCTCGGCTCCGTCTATAGTGGATATCTGCTCTGCTGGGAATACGAAGGCTCCAGGAGTTTGGTGACAGAAAGGTGTTCAGGTAGGATCAGAGTGGCTCTCCCCAGGAAAGGAGGCTCACTGGGGCTTAAGTGCCTGGTTATCTGCTTTGGGGGAGTGGCGGGTACCACTTCCTATTCTCCCGTCCCCAGCAGCCATTGAGGGCCTGGATACGTTTTCCGTCTAAGAGCTACGCAGAACTTGATGGAAGTAGAGACATCTTGTGCGTTCCGTGCATGTCTGCTAATACCCTCATCCTTGCAAGCACACCACAGTGAGAGTATGAACAAAAGAGAGCAAGGGCCAAGCCCCTTCCTCCGTTTATATTTAGAAGACAAACTTCTAGGGGGCTGGGTTTGTCTCCCTGCCTTGTGCATGGTGGTGCCAGTTCCTGGGGTCACTCCCCACAAATTCCTGTGCAGGAAAGCTGTGAACGCTATGTTGACAGAGGAGGGCACAGTCTTCTGTGTATCGTGATCTACAGGTTGACCCATCATGGGAGAGCCTGTTTCTGGAAGAAGTCTGTGTGCCTCTGGCCACTTCGGTCCACCCAAGTGTGGCAGTGGCCCTGCACGCGTGCTTCCTGCAATTCCTCGATCCAGGGTGGGTGATGATTCAGCCAGTCTGGGCTGCAGATGACTTCCTGCTGTGTCGTGTGTAAGGAAACCACTGGTTCCTGAAATGGACGGGGTGAAGGCAGGACTCTTTAGGAGAACGTCCTGGTGTACCCCGTGGTTCCTGCTGTCATGCACACGTTGGACATGATCGTTATTCTAGACTGGACTTTTAAAAAGGCCCTTTGCTCTCCCGTTCCTCGTGGTGACTGGGCTGGGATCAGGAAGGACCACTGAACAGAGGTCCATTTCCATACGTGGTCTAAGAGGTAAGAACGATTTCTCATTTGCATCACTGCATTTCTTAAAAAACAAACTCAATTTCTGATTCTTATTATTATTCTGCTTTCTAAATTGGTGAGGGGCCACTACGGTGAGGCAGGCTTTGTGACATCTCTGTGACTGGTACCTATGTCTCTCCTTAGGTCACAAGACAGGCAAACACAGCTACTTTGTCTTCTTTGGATTTTGTGAATCCCTTTTGGGGGCCAATGACAGTGTCCCCTACACAGAAGGTCTGCGCTAAGCCTGGAGCCTCGTGCCCTCGGACTGCGCGCGCCTGTTCCAGTGCTATTCTGTGCCTCTGGGCACGGCCTCTGCGGCTGCCCGTCCTCCTTCTGTAAAGCGGCGCAGTATTATCCGTCTTGTGCCTTCTCGGCTTCAGTGGCCTCTCTGCAGATTTCCGGAGCCCGTGGGGAAAGGAGCCGGAGCAGCAGCAGTGCCAGCAGCGGGCTCGTCGCTGTCCGTCACGGGGACCACCGCTGAGGACTTGTCGCCGTGGGAGAAAGCCCACGCGAGGCCAGGCCTCCCATCTCCGGGCTCTCCCCGCCCCTCTCCCGGCCCCCCACTTACTTTGTCAGCAGCGGTGAGGCGGGTCCACGGCTTGTCGGCCCTGCGGTCATAGTCCTGAGCGTCGGCCACCTCCACGTAGTCACTGAAGCGGATGAGGATCTTCCTTTCCCGAAGTTCTTCCACCGTGGGCCTCTGGCTGAGCTGCAGGGAGGGAGAGAGACGGACCCGGTCAACAGAGGGGTTTCAGTCACTCGGCTCCGTCGGTGAATTTGTGGGTGTGGACAGTGAGGTCCAGAGAGGCAACTGACACATCACACAGCGTGGGAGCCGCAGGGCCCCGGCGGGCACCAAGGGCTCCTGACTCCCAGGACTGGGACCTTTCCCGAGCTCTAAGAGAGAGCTTCGTCGTCCCTTCCGCTGCCTCCAGGCCTGTGCAGACAGACAGCCCAGGTCTCTCTCCATCGCATCGCTGTGCCCGTCTTACCAGAGGCTTGTCTTTCTGTGTGGCTCTAGGTGCTCGCTGTGGGTTTTTCCGCGTCTGCCCTACTCCCTCCAAGTGACGAAAACTTATACAACGATTTTGTCTTACTTTGTCCGCGTCTGTGTGTCACATTTTGTGCTCTCTGCAAGATGGGCTTTGTGCGTGTGTTTCAGACATAGAAAAGTGCGTGTGCAAACAGCATGCACGCTCTAGGGTGTGCAGGGATGGGGGTATGTTGATACATAAGGTCAGGGAAGATGCTGCGGGTGGCCTCCTCAAGAAGTTCAAGGGAAAGGTCAGTCAACAAACATGAGCTGAGTAAGTACAGGGCAAGGCCATGTGTCTGTCAAGGAAGACCCGGAATCAGCCCTTTGGGTGGCTCTGCCGTCAAGGACCGCAGGAGCGAGGAGTGAAGCGGGCGGAAGGAGGGTTCATATTTATTTTTCCATCTCCTGAAATCACCCAGGAGCACCCTGCCTCTGTGTGTTAACGACATAAGGCTGGCATTTCTATTATCTCTCCCTGTCACCAGGTTTATTTTTGCTGGAGCAACAACCTTGCTCTCTTTAGGATGCTGTCAATTCACGTTCAACCAATGTTATTTAAAAGCAATTTTCCCTCCGAGCCCCAGATTAGGTTTAATTCTATTAATAGAAGGTGTAGTCAGACACAGGCCTATAAAAGAGACACATACAAGTGAGTCCAATCCACCCTGGCTGTTTGCCTCTGTATCATGCAGCTGCCAGACACCCTTGGCTGGTGCTAGAATGTCTCAGCTTGCTATCATCCTGGCAGAGCATAATTAGATGATTGTTCGCTGGTATCAGACTGGTTGTGGGTACCGTTAGGCCCTGGACAGGACCAAGGCAGACCTGCAGCTCCTTCTCAACCAAGGGTGAGAAGACCGGGGGTTCAGAGGCTTAGTGGGCCGCAGTACCAGTCCACTTGCCTAGACTGCATGCAGCTCACCCTTGAAATGGTTCCAGTCTGTCCTGGGGCAGCCTTGGTTTCCCCAGGGCAGAACATTCTGGCACTAGTGCAGTCCTGTTGCAGGAAACCACAGGTTTCCCAGGCTGTATGGCTGGGGTTGCTGTAAACAAAAATGGTGGTCATCCTGACTCGAAAGTGTGCTCTCCAAAATGTGAGTACAGGCAGATTTTTACTATAATTAAAATACATAAAATCATTTAATGTTACCATATTTATGCCAAATAAACAGACTCCCACATTCCTCCTCTCCAGTTTGTGTTCCTCAGGACTAGCAGGGCTTACCCCAGGATGCTGAACAAAAGCTATTACTTTCTAAGTGTGCAATGATGTCCAGAAAGGTTGCTAAGCCCTGACTTTCAAACTTCTTTTCCTGGAAATCATGAACTGGATTTTACTAATAGCTTGTTTATGGCAGAGTCTGGAGTGGACAGAAAACTAAATGTAAGCTCTGCAGTTCGGGGACTGTTTTTCATGCCTGAACCCCAGTGGGGCTGTAGACACCAAGTCTTCAAATCAAGGAGGCACTGTGCCCCAGTGCTCAGAAAGAATGAGTGAGGACAGGACCAGCTGCTGCCTCTGGGGTCTCAGGTGGTATGTGGACCCTGACAAACGGCCACCAGGACCCTCCTCTGTGAGGCAGGGCTTGTCCCCCTGACCTCACTGGGCTCAGAAGATGTGCTTTTGGCACAGGACTGGCTGTAACCCTTAAGGCACCTGGAACCTGAGGTCCTTCCTTGGATGCTGCAAAAGTAATCTTTGCAGCCAAGGTCAGGTTCTTGGAATGATGGGCTGGAAGACGGGGTAGCAGCATTTGCACTGGTCGATGGCAGCAATATAATATGCAACCAAATACTTAAGAAAAAGAGTAAATTCATTGAGACCCAAATTCTATTAATACAACCGGAACCCAAGTGCATTTCTTTCCTGCCTTCCTCCCTTCCTCCCATCCGTGTATCCATCCATCCATCCAACCATTTAACTTGCTAGCATTTTTTTATTAATAGAAGGGGGGAGGCAGACATGTTTTTAAAAGACAAAGCTATAACTTTCAGATTAGTCTCAATTTGGCTGAAGAAAAGGCCTGGTCTGTTGCTATCAGCCCCAGCTACTATGTTTTATTTTTTCTTTTTCTCACTAGTGCATTAAAATGAAATAGAACTTCTTTAAGGAAATCTTTGGGCTAAGTAACTGAAAAGCAGCCGTAGTCCCTGGCATGTGGTCTTGGTGCGATAAAGACTCCGGAGGAGAAGAACTTGCCCAGGGCCGGAAAGTGATGTGGGTTTCCTACCTCCCGCACTGCAGCATATCTGCCAACAAACAGATGTTCTTCCAATCCCTCCCTTAGAAGCAGTTATCCCTTTGCTCAAGCTCACTATTTCTGATTCCCCAAGCCAGTCCCCAGAGGAAGGCAAGTGCTAAAATTCCAAGGCTATTTCCCTGGGAGAATGAAAGAGAGTGGCCAAGGAAAAGAGGCAATTATCTTATTTTGAGGACCTGAACAACTAGGGGTAACTCTCTCTAGTGTTACCCACCCTGGGGAGAATGGTGTGGGAAAAAAACCCTCTTCCCTCGCCTACTGCCAAATTTTGCAATCAGTCAAGGTTTTCTCTGCAAAATCATATAAACTTTTTAAAGAGGTAAGAATTAAATAAATGTCTAAGTATTTTTCTTTGACTATCTTTTAGCAAGCAACCATAAAGTTTGCAACAATTTTGGGATTCCTGCAACCAACTCTAAAGAACTTAATGAAAATCTGATTTAAACATTTTTCTAGACCCCTATCTATCAGAAATGAGGGGTTATTACCAGTGTCTTTTTCTTTTTTTCTTTTTTCATTTAAAAAAATTCTTTTTTAGAGACAAGAGTCTCGCTATGTTACCCAGGCTGGAGTGCAGTGGTTATCATCATAGCTCACAGCAACCTCAAACTCCTGGGCTCAAGAGATCCTCCTGCCTCACCGCCCCGAGTACCTGGGACTACAGCAGTGTCTTTTTCATATCCCAATCACCTCAAGGACACAATTAGAACAAGCAAATGCACCTCTCCCACCCTTCTCACTACCCAGTCTTGGGAAGAAATGCACCCTCCATCCAAAAACTAGGTGGGCCCAAGGATGTCAAGGCTCAGATATGACTGGGATGAGAGCAACTGGCTGGTGAGGTCACTCAGCTCTCCTGGTCCCCACCAGGGTGATACCAGCCAGTCACCTGACTGTTCAGGTACTTGTTTATCTTACTTTTTTAAATTGGGTTGGCATTTGGCTTGTTACCAGGTATTTGGGATGTTCTTAGGGAGAGAAAGTGTTGAGAAATACAAATCATCACCTTAATGATTGGTATGATATTTCAGGATCTCTGAATTTCTTCTTTTGTGTAATATTTCTAGGGAGAAAAATCCATTAATAAACCTTTTTAAAATTAATTTTAATGGGTCTCTTAACTATCTCTACGATTTGAGTATCTTTCTCCCAAGATGGTCACTGTAGGAGGCTGATTAAAAACACTCTGACTTAGACAGGAGATGGTATTTTATCTTGTGTGTCATCAATTAATTAAACTTTTCAACATCATCCAAGAATAGCCTCAATTATGAGTTTATTATTAAAGAGACCACTCACGTAGAATGAGATGCATGTGGGTCTACATTGCATTACCGAACCATCCATTTTTGGGGGTTAAAAATATATAAAAATTCTAGCTTTATGACTTTTATCAATGTGCTTTTCAAACACCTTCATTAAAATTATCAATACTTTTGCCTTTTTCCTAATTCAGTAATTCCAATTGGATTTAGCATAATAAAGTCAAAGAGTTCTTAATTAACAGGAAAAGAACAGTATCAAGGAAGCCAGGAAAATCCATGCTTTCCTAGGGGCACAGCAAATAGCTGTGTTATATATGAACTATCAATTTTCATAATGAATTTCTGATTGTTTAATAGTTGTAGTGAATTTTTTTAAAACAAAATATTTAGTCTAATTGAAAATATAATTCAACGGCCATCAAGTTGTTTGGGGGTAGATGGGTGTCAAAAAATCAAGCATACAACTGAATGTCACCAGCCAAGGGGACTGAGAGTCATGAAGATGGACTGACCATCGTTCCCTCGAGAGGTTTTGTGCAGTAAGAGAGCTGTTCCTTCTGACACCCAAGGTGTGGCATCCCTAGGCCAGGCAGCTGCGAGGCCACCGAGGCCAGAAGAGGGCAAAGGAGTGGCAGGGAGCCCACCCCTCCTGCCCAACTCTTGCGTGGAGAACCATCTCACCTTTCGGGTTAGCCTCCTCTTGATCTCTCTTTTCTCCTCTTGCTCCTCTTGTTCATTCCGAGCTGAAAGACATATTTAAGATGCTTTTGATTCCAGCCAACAACGTTGTGCACAGGTGCACCCTCTGAACTTGGCAAGCTCCAGGCCAAGCACCTCAGTTTGGAAAGGGGAAGAGGGAACTCCTGTCCCCTTCCCCAGCCACCCTTCTGTACGTGGGGATGCTTTCCAAACTCCCTGCAGTGTTTCAAGTTACTGGTGAGCAGGCTGACCTTTTCATCTTATTTTCTTTATGTCACATGGGGTTTCGAGTTCCCAGGTAGAGATGCTGGGCTGAGAAATGTTGCCACAAGGCAAGATGGTGGGTGTTAACGAGGGGGTCCAAGTTTTCTCTGGATAAGACTTGGGGTTCACTCACTCCCCCTTGAGCCTCCAAGACACCAAAAAGGGTTCATTGTGATGCGACCCTCGTGTCTGGTGTGCTGTGGGGTAGAACATAAGACCGGCCTATACCCGCTGCAGGAACCAAAGGAGGCAGGGCCAACGCCAACCCCAAGGCTGGCCACACTGAGAGGAATTGCAAAACGCTCACCTTTCACAAGCCCTGATTCCATTAATTCTTTGAATCTTCCAAGAAGTCCACAGAACATGAGTGAGGCCAGAGTGTGGGGTACAATTGCCTGCATTTAGTCTTTTAAGGAGTGTCTCAGGAGAGTAGACTTCAGAGCCTAAAAGTTCTTGGCTTAGTACGTGGGTGACTTACTCATCAGATTGTTAAAGAGCCGTAGGCGAGAGGGTCTGGGGAAGGGAACAGAGGTGTGAAGGGCAGAGAATTTGGGCTTATCTCTCCTTTTAAGCCAACTGAATGACTGTGGGTAGACCGTTTCCTTTCTGGGCCTTGGAAGGATTCCTAGGTATCTATGGAAACGTAGACACCAGCATAGTATTGTGGGACTTGAAAAAAAGTCATGAAAGTCAAGTAGCGTCAAAGAAGGCCTGTGATTCTCATCTGTTGAATTTTAAATGGCATTAGTAGAAGGAAACTGCACGTTGATTTTGGCACAGGGTGCATTAAGATTGCCCAGGGGACTTATCCTCTCTTTTTAAAATCGCACTTGTTTAATTACATTTCGATAACTTATTTGTTGTATTGATGTATACCTGCAATTCAGTCGTGGCCCCCGATTGTCTCAGTATGGGACAGGTCTTTAAAAGAAGGAAACACCTGTGCATGGCACTGGGGTGGGGACTGTCTGACAAACTGTCACACCCTCCCCTCCTTGCCAGCCTTGAGGGCAGCAACCACAGCCACAGCCAACTCAGGCTTAAGGTGACAGCACCTCTCCCTGACACAAATGGTGGGAGTTTAGAACAGACCTAAGGCCCTGGAGAGACAGTCCCAGGGGCATGATGTGGCCACCCCGACTGGCTGTGGCGATCAAGACCTTGTATGGAGGCAGCACAAAAGATGCCCACGTCCTGCCGCAGGATGGTGTCACCTGCTCTGCCCCCAGGGCCTGAACCCTCCACTGTGAGAGTGCCTTCCTCTGGATTTAGAAATCTTAGCTCCTTCCCAGAGTTTTCTTTAAAAATGCAAACTTCTCTTGGATAAAAATCCATTGATCTAGTCAGCCATTAATAGTTCAGCATGAATTAATCTATCTGAGATAAATTGGGAGGCAGATGGCAAGACCCAGAAGAAGGGAGATTCCAGACAGTGACATCTGTAAAAATGTAAATTTCTCTGAGATAAAACCTATTACCCTAGTTAGCCATTAATATTTAGTGTGAATTAATCTATTAGTGAATAAATTGGGAGGCAGACAGCAAGAACTGGAAGAAGGGAGCCCTCCATCAGTGACATTTGCAGGTGGGAGAAAGCAGGGCAGGAAAGGCAGTCTGGATGTCGTATGCCCGGGAGGCAGTTGGAGGGCGCTTGGTTAAGACTTGCAGAAGCATAGATTATTAGGACCACGAGAAGCCTTACAGACCTCCTAGTCTACCACTCTGGGCTTATAAATGAGGATATGAAAGCCCAGGGGAGCTAAGTGACTGGTCACACCCTACAGCTGCCTTTTCCTGCTGTCGCATTTTGCTTGGGGTCGGGGCTCCTTCTCGTGACTGGTGACTCGCCTCAGACTCCTCTCCCGACGGGCCCCTTCTGAACCACGAAGGTGGGCATTCTGGGACACAGCCAACAAGCAGGAAGCATGGAGCCTTCATCTCCTACGTGCATTTCTTAGGTTTCTCTGAGGGGCGACCACAAGCTACTAGCTATGGCGTCCATACCTTTAGTTCAAAGCTATTTACAAACCCAGTGTCATGAATTCTCAGGCAGGGGGTACCAAGACAACCCCATAAGGCAACTGCAAAGAGAGGACAGGAAAGGCCCACGATGTCATCAGTCCAGCTGCCACCATCAGAGTGTGTTCATTATGTGCTCAGACATGCACAGGGCCAGGCAGGGCGGGGCTGGAAGCCAAACCCGGACTCCCAAAGCTCCACTGCTGAGCCGTGACTCCCGGACTGAGTGGTTCCTCAAATGATTTAAAGACCAAATGGAGGTGGGGGGTGAAGGGGGTTAAACCCACAGGTAATGGAAACGGGGCACACTGTGTGGGGGAAGGGCATGCTTGTAGCCCTGGTGTGGGCGAAGCAAGCACATTTCATGTAACCAAAATATTTGTACCCCCATAATATCCTGAATTAAAGGAAAAAAATAAAGCCCAGACAATAGGTTTTAGAAAAAATTATTTGAAGATGAAATATCACTATGTATTTCTTGTTTAACAATCAAAATAGATTAAATTAAAAAAAGGCAAAAAGAAAACATCTAAGAGTTCCAGAATGCAGGGAAAAAATAAGTACCTAGGGGAATAACACGTTCAGTTCTGAAAAGTTTTCAAACTGTGAAATGATCAACCTGTTTGAATTCAGTCAAGCAGTTCTTTAGTTTGCAGTTAACTATTTGACCAGGACAAGAAGGAAGAGGGAATGGAATAAAAGAGAATCATGGAAACAAACTTTTTTCCTTTTTGAGACAGAGTCTTGCTCTGTGGCCCAGGCTAGAGTGCAGTGACATCATCGTAGCTCACAGCAACCTCAAACTCCTGGGCTCAAGCCATCCTCCTGTGTCAGCCTCTCCAGAAGGTGGGACTACAGGTGCGTGCCACAGAGCCCAGCTAATTTTTCTATTTTTTGTAGAGACGGGGTCTCACTCTTGCTCAGGCTCGTCTCAAACGCCTGAGCTCAAGCGATCCTCCTGCCTTGGCCTCCCAGATTGCTAGGATTGCAGGTGTGAACCACCATACTCAGCCTGGAAACAATCTTTCAGAACCCTCTTTTGGTCTCCTGAATCTAAGCCCTCAGGCTTCAATGGCAGTAAAAACCAGGCAGAAGGGACCTGCCCACGATCTCCAGGGAATCTGGACAAACTGGGGATGGGAGCTGGAACCTTCAGGAAGCCAGAAGTTAGCTGGGGGATTCTAGGCCCCTTTCTAGGAACCTCGCCCCTGCTGAGATATGCACTATTTTCTGAAACCTGAATAATCCTCCATAGGTTTTTAGCTTCTTTGTATTTAGGCCTCAGATCGGAGACCACAAGCATAGTAGCATCCCAAGAGTAAACTGCCCTCGGAGGACCACTGATGCACGTTAGGTGTTCATGTGGGGTGATGCACGTGGGCTGAGGTGAAGAGAGAAGGAAGCACGTCTACCTGATTTCTGATTTTAGGAATAAAGATTCACCTTTCTGTTATTCCTTCTCTCCAGCAATGGAAAGTTTACAACGGCTTAGGTATTAAACTGGGGCTGACAAGGAGCCCTGAGATAGGCTAAATGCTTCCCTGACCATGCAAATCCCCTGAAAAAGCTCTCATTTCATTATGTGGAATATTAAGCTTGGAAATTTTTAAGGGGACCCCTTGGTTAGAAAAAACACACACACACATTCCTAGAGACCTAGGAGATGCGTGAGGTGCACTTGAGCCTGAGGAGGGCTGATCTGAAAACACCTTCCCCTGGGCTCTGGGGAGGTGGAGGCTGGCGCAGAGGAGGCAGGATGTCGCTCAAGGCAAAGCAAGCAGCCGGGCACCCTGCGGGGGTGACAGGCCACCCAGCGCAGCTCGGATCCAGCACTCACCCTCTGCACACCGCGCAGTGCCAACCAAGTCCCAGGACCGCAGCCAGCACGGTCAACGGGTAAAATCATATTAGTTTGGTTTAAGTGGAGACGCCCAGCTACCCACACCAAGGTTTCGCATGATTGACTGTGGGTGTGAGTGTACAACATACATCTGCTTAGTCTACATTTCTCTTTTCTGGAGAGAAATTAGAAGCGCGTGTGTCGGGTAGGGGAGAAAGGGTCACAAATTAAACTAAAAATATTATTTGTTGACTATCTTGAAAAAAGAAGTGTTGGCGAGAGGGCAGCAAGGATGGATGGGATGTGAGCAGGGTGGAACGACTTTTAAATTATTTAACACCCACCATCAGGATGAGGCATACTGGTGTCCACGAAACACCTGTTTTCTTTCAGTGCTTTGTATTCTTTTTTTCTTTTTTTTTTTTCCTAGCATCAAGTGGATTCTCTATACATATTCAAATATCTCCGTGTCCTGAAATGAACAAGGGGTCATTTATTTCTCCCGTCCACGGCATCAGTGACAGCCAGTTTTTCCTGAACGGGGGCCTCAGGCGGGCTGTGGAAATCCCGGAGACACAGACACGAAGCACTTTCACTTGGAAATGCTTTCTTACACTTCCAATTTCATGTTCAAAGGGATGAGGGATTTTATCAACAGCAGCCAGCTGCGATGCAAAGTCACGCTTTCTAGTCCCAGCTTTCAAACGGCCGTTTCCCTTATTTTAGCCATCCATATCGCATTTGCTGTTTTTAAGCCAATTTTGGCTGAAAGGTGACCCTGACCTCAACATCATTAAGTGGTAAGTTCTCTGACTCTAATTTTTCAGCTTCTCTTTGACTTTACAACTCACTAAACGGAAGGTTCTGCTTGCAGTCTGTGAGCTTCTAATGAACAAAGTAGCGTACAATTTGCCTTCTCCACGGGGAGGTCGTCTTTGCTGTTCTAACACACAAAGATGAAGTCTCCACCATCAGAGAGGCTCCGGTTGTTTCCACACAGGCACAAAGGAGAAAGCTTTGGCCCACAATTAAATAATAACAAAAGCCGCCACAAAACACCAGCGATTGCCCTGGGCTCAGTCACTTACGTTTCAAAATGTTCCTCTGTTCCAATTCCTCCGCAGTTGGCCTCTGGCTCAGCCGCCTACGGAAAAAATCCAGGAAAAGTTTTTGGACCATATCATACCCTCCTTGGGTCATTAATCTCATCGGCCCTTGGAGATACATGAGACAGGGTCAGTGGCTGGAGTTCTTGTTCCATCCTGTGCTCTGAAAGACTGACTCCGGCCACCACCGCCTCCGCAGTTCCTCAATTTCAAGCCCAGGAAAGGCACGTGCGTCATGTCATGCCGGGCTCACCCCCCTCCACGCCTTCCTCCCTCCACCGGCCCCTCCCCAGCCACACTCTGCCGGTGCCCCCAGGCAAGTGGCCTGCAACTTAGACGCCACTCTTCTCTTCACAGAAGTCCCTTTTTTTCCTTGTGGCCTCCCAACTTGGGGACCGTGGCCTCTCGCCTTTCTCTCCCTCCCTCGAGGCTAAAGCTTGCTTCTTGTCACTTCTGTGCAGACCCAGTGAGAACATAAAGAGGCCCATGGCCCCGGGGAGATGCGAGAGTGCATGTCTGTCGCAAAGAACAATAGCTGCTCTTCTTCTGGCCCCCACCCCTCACACCACAGCCTTGTGAGACGAGGAATGACAACTACACAGGCACAGGAACGACACTCCTGTTGCCCGGTATGTCATTTAGCCTCAGCAGGTGAAACATCACGCCAGGGTGTGAGCCTGCGGTGATGCAATGTGGGAGGCGGAGTCAGACAATGGGCAGTACCTAGTGACCCAAGGAGACAGAGGACGAGGTGGCATCCCAGGAGAGAAGACCACACAAAGCTCCAGGAGGGAGCCATACGAGCCCGGGCGGGCCTGAGCATGGCGAGAGACGTGTACTTTTGATGTTCTTGGTAATTACTTAACAACCTTGCAATTCACCTGCTGTGATGAGTCGTGTGAGCCTGGGACCTAAGGGTAGACAGAGAGAGCCCCCCCAGCTGTGGAAGCTGCAGTCCCTTCCTGAGTATCACAAACTGGTGTCTATGGTTGGCAAGATATTTACATCATGGGATCTGAAGAGAGATCCTAGAATGAAAATAAAGTCTATCATGTCTCCAAAGATAACTGCAGTTAGCCCTCTGTATCTGTGAGTTTTGTGTTCATGGGTTCAATCAACTGTGGATGGAAAATATTTTTTAAAAACCCAATACAACAATAAAAATGATACAAATTCAAAAATAGAGTCTAACAACTATTTCCATAGCATTTACGGTGTATTAGGTGTCATAAGCAATCTAGACATGATTTAAAGTATTCAGGAGCATGTGTGTAGGTTATAAGAAAATACTACCCCATTTTATATCAGGGACTTGTGCATCCTTGGGTTTTGGTATCCCAGAGAGTCCTGGAACCAATCCCCCAGGATACCGAGGGACTGTTTTAAAATCCAATGATTGTTGCCATTTGTATTTCTCTTTATTGCCCTGGGCCAGAAAACAATTGCTTCTGTGACACTCCAGTGTTAAAACACCCCCACACGTCCTGTACACATAGGGAATAGGCTTCCATGCCAGAGAAAGGAGTTTTGGCCAGATACCTGCCTGTAAAATCTATTGCACCCCGACACTGTTGGAAAATTGTATTCCAAAGTGTTTCTAAGTTTATATTAATAGGAACATTTTCACATTTATCATTCCTTTTGCCTTCAAAACATCCCTGTGGTATAAAGTGAAATATATTTGGTCTTTGTTGTCAGTTCCTATCACAGAACACCTAAAATCCTTGCAATTTCTTGAGTGACAGGAGTGTCTTTTGTTATCCAGCATGAGTCCCTTTGGATCACACCTGAGTTTATGCTAATGAAGGAATTTAGGACAGGCTGGTCGCCTGAAAGACCAAGTGGTTAGAGGGCTGTGGATTCCACGTGGGAAGGTGGTGCGTGGGAGGCAAGAGGGGAAGCTCTATGAAAACTCCTGAACCACAAGAGTTGAGGCGCTTCCAGGTTGCTGAACACGATGGGCGCTGGGAGGGGGGCACCCAGAGGGCATGGAAGCTCCTTCCCCACCCCATACCGTGCCCTGTCCATCTCTTCATCTGTATCCTTTGCAATATCCTTATAATACACTGGTAAACACAGTTTCCCTGAGTTCTGTGAGCTGCTCTAGCAAATTAATCAAACCCAAGGAGGGGGCTGTGGAAACCCCACTTTATAGCCGGTTGGTCAGAAGTACAGGTGACAACCTACTACTTAGGACTGGTGCCTGGGTGAGGGGGGCAGGGGGCAGTCTTGGGGGACTGAGCCCTTAACTACGAGACCTGACACTATCCGGGCAGAAAGTGTCAGGATTGAATTATTATAGGACAAACACCCAGTTCACGTCCGCTGGAGAGCTGCTTCGTGTGTGGGAAAAGCACCCCCCGATCTGGTCACAGAGGCATGCCATGCTGAGTGTGAGAGTAGAGAGAAAACAGTCTGTTCCCTCCTGTGAGGTCCCACGAAGGTATTTTCTATCCGCGCTGACACGTGCCAGCTGTGTGTTTGGAAATCCGCACTATTAGAGGATCTGAATTTGGACGCAGTAGTCTTTAAGTCCTTTCTAAAATACCATTTTCACCCCGCAGGAGAAGAGTGATGATTATACAACTGAGCAAGTTGGTGTCGTGGCTCTGGTATGTGGCTCGCTGACTCCGCTTTGAATGATCTTCTTAGCAGCTTTTTCTCAGCTGTCAGTTTATGTTCCCTAAGAATATTGGTTTCTTGTCTAAGGGTTGCACAGCCTCCTTTATGGGATGGTTGCAACACCCAGGGTTTACAGCAAGCTAGAGTCTGGAGGGGGGCAGTAGTATATTTTGGAGAAACTCTATAAATTTGAGTAGAGCTCGCATCTTGGAGGCCAGGACAGTGCTTTGGAGTCTCCTGCCAAATGTCTGCAGAACGTTCACTCACTGCCTTTGGCCAGGCAGCCCACGGATTCTGTCACCAGACACGCTTGCCTGGCTCTGTGCTGGCCTTTTTGGTTTTCTTATGGGTCATATTTGGAGGGGGCAAAACCATGAGTGACTGAACTCTACCAAAGAAAATTCTCTTATTAATTAGGCTGCCTTATAGTCAAACTGCACACGATCTCAAAATGAGGTCCTCTGTGTTTCATTTCTCTCAAAAGGATCTGAGAACATCAACACTAACCATAGCTATAAAATGTAGCTAAGCCCGCCAGAAGGGTGTTATAACTGGTTGTTTTGACTTTTAAAATGATAATTGGTAGGAAAATGGCATTGCAATGACAAAGCACCAAATAGCGCAGGAGTTAAGAGATTTGGGTTCTAGTCCCAGCTCTGTTCTGAACCTACTTGCCTTGATCAATGCATTGGATCCTGCTAGGCCTATGTTCTTTTCTCTGTAAATAATAAATAACAATTTAATAAGCTAATGCTGATTTAGTGCCTATGATGTTTGAGCACGGTTCTAAACACTCTATGTATGTTAATTTGTTTCATCTTTATCTCAAGATCCTTAATCACATAGCTGCAAAGTCCCTTTTGCCATGTGAGGTCACATATTCATATTAATAGACTGGGGCATCAGGATGTGGACATCTTTCCGGGAGGTCTATATTTTGTCTTCCACAACCATAAGACCAGTCAGAAGTGGCAAACTGATGCCTGTGCACTGGATTTGACTCTGCCAGTTCTCCTCAGCTCAGAGGTCACATGTTTTTGAGCCTGAATACGGTTAGACAGAGTGTGTGTGTGATCTAGCCAGCTCAGTCCCCAGCGCTTCTCAGCTAACACACAGGAGAACACTCTCATCTGTCTTGCTTTCCTCTTTCCCAATCATTCCTGGCCCCCAAGAGCTTCTGAGCTTGAGAGACCTGGATGAGATCATTAAGTTATAACAATCGTAACTATGGTGAAGCACTTGGTACACGGATCCTGGGATCTGATCAAATCAGGAGGTCAGGAAGGGCTTCCCGGAAGAAGTGACACTGTGCCCAGAGCTGAAGGGTGGAAGAAGACGGTGGCTCCCTCTGGGCAGAGGCGGCAAGCAGAGCAGGAGGGTGGGAAGGAAGACAGGGGGCAGACCCTGTGGGTCTTAGGCTGCCTCGGGACTTGGATCTTTTTTTTGCTAGGAGTATTAGGAAGCCACTGAAGAAGAGTTTAAGTTTCAGGATCAGGGAGAAGAGAAGCATATGAACACGATCAGACTTATAAGAGCACAAGATCACACTGGTCGTTGCAAGGAGAATGGGTTGGGGAGGCGAGAGGCAATCTGAGAGCGAGGCTTTGGGAGGCTTGCACCCCTGGAGATGGCAGTGGCTTGGACAAGGCTGGGGGTGTAGATGCGCAAGCTCTGAGGACGTCAAGCAGACAGACCACGGAGATAGCGTATGCGGGTGGAGAGGAAGAAGGAGGTGTCCAGGACATAGATCGCTTAGGTTTCCCAACTTATGCAACCGAATGGATGGGAACGCCATTCACTGAGGCAGGGACACTACAAGAGAAGCAGGGTATTTGGGGGGAGTATAAGGGAAGAGTGGAAAGAAACCATGAGTTTCTGTTGAGTCAGAATGCTTCCGAGACATCAAAATGAGGTTGTCAAATAGGCAGATGGATATATTTAGCTCAGGGGAGAGGGGAGGTCTAGGCCGGTCATATACATTTGAGACTAGTCTGCAATTTAAATATTTGAAGCCATGAGTATGGAGAGAGTAGAGTAGAAGGGGAGAAGGCTTAGGATGGAAACTTGCAGAATTCCAATATTTAATACATGGATTAAGGAGGATGAACCTGCCAAGGAGTCAGAGGAGGGTCAGTTCTTGGAGGCAGGATGAAAACTAGAATGTCACATCACGGAAGAAAACGCAGTATTTAAGGCTAAGGGAGATTGGGAGAGGATTGCACTCATACCTGCTAAGGGTCAAACCACAGACTGTCCAACAGGCTTACATAAACAACTGAAGTCAGTATCACAGGCCTTCAGTACCTTTCAGCTGAGAGTACCCTCATTAACTGACCAGTCCAAATGGGTTTGTGATTTAGGATTTCTGCCCAGCCAACAAACTGCCTCTGAAAATAACTTTTTGTGAAAAGCCCCTATAAAAAGCCTCTCCTGCACTTGCCCTATGAGACATTCTTCAGGGCTGCCCTGATTTGGGGTACTCGAACTGCTGTGCTTTGTTTCCCAAAGAAGTGTGGTTTCCTTTGATTTCTGTTTCAATCTTTCAGTGAACAGTACGGAGATGGGCGTGGTCCACAAAGAGTGCTAAGGGCTGCTGAAAGGTCAGATGAGGCCTGAAAAAGCGCCCACTGGGTTAGGACCGTGGGAGTTATTCCTGTGCTCACCTAGCACTCCTTCAGTGGGTGGGAGACAGCTGCCAGGTTGGAGAGAACTGAGAACAGAGGTGGGAAAACGGACATAACAAGTATGGAGGATTCGTCCGTAACGCTTGACTTGGAATCGGATGAGAGAGTTGAAGGAGACTCTGGTGGGTGTTTTTAGGGGGAGAAGATGGAGCATATTTAACAGAAAGAAGCCAGATTAAGTGATGGTGATGGGGAGAAGCTGAATGGACAAGCAAGAAGAGGCTCAACTACTAGTGCAGGAGTCCTGAGAAGGCAGGAGGAGGGCTGAGGACCCAAGGGACAGAGACGGCCTTATCTTCCCAGAGGCGGAAGGACAGACAGCTCTCTACTGGGATCAGAGGGAAGCAGGGCAGAGAGAGTGACATGTAGATTTGCAATGTTCAGTACTGGAATTATAAGGGGGTTCCCAACTGATGGTTTTTGTTTACTTTTTCAAGTTGGTCTATACTGAAGATGACTTATATTGGTTTAAAATGTTACCTATCCTTGGAGGATTTGTCTTTGAACGGAGACAAATTCACAAACCAAAGATATAAAGCTCTAGTTTCAGAATCGAGTCATCAGAATCTTAGGGGTACACCCAGGGCATCCTGCCATCTTTACCAATAGAGTAGCCCTCTGCTTGGGTCACTTTATCATTATCTTGTGCACCTACTAAGCATTGGCTAACAGAAAGCTGCAGAGCAGAGCATACCGAACTGGTCAAGTGAATGAATAATCCCAAGGAGTTGTTAACTTTACGAATCAAAGTTAGGATGCCATCTCAATGTATCGTGTCTCCTTTGCCCCACCTTGCTACTAGATTTAAGTAATTGTGTCTGATTAAGACTAACATGAAATTTTTAAAAACTCCTGACTATTTATCTAGATAGGACCATTTTGCTAGGTGGCAAGGTCAACAGTTTTTGGAGTTAAACTTTTATAGAAAGTGAATTACCCCAAATTAAATGTTTAATGTACTTTCAAGCAATTTTAAATAGCTTTTCTATTATACATGTG
Source organism: Avahi laniger (assembly GCA_963575035.1). NCBI lineage: Eukaryota > Metazoa > Chordata > Mammalia > Primates > Indriidae > Avahi > Avahi laniger. Next base: position 10,850 of record CAUYSK010079393.1, on the reverse strand, counting down.
ACTCTAGTTTATAAAATATCCGTGAGCAGCAAAACCGTCTCTACGCCGCACATGATTTCTTCTTTGCCACAGACCATGGTGAGATGATGCCCGATTTACCATGAACTGGAAAATCACCAGGTTCCTGTTCAAATGCTACATGCCATCAATGGCCATATGTGAGCCTTCCATTCTCTTTAAATTTAAGAATGGACTTCGCTTTTTCCAGTCTGAATGATGTTATCTATACTAGTGACAGCAAGAAACAAATAAACTGGAGCTTTCCTTTGTGCATGAAAAGATTGAAAAAAAACGACAAAATCCCAAAATCAAGGACACTTCAGTTTTGACCTTGGGAAAAGGAGACCCGTAGAGGATGTAGTCACAAGATGCTTTAAATACATGCAGAGCAGGAGCACTGTCTTTGCATATCACAGCGTCTCCCCAGAGAAGTGACAGAAGCCTTGTAGGTTTTGCTGGTCGGACTCCTTGCAGCCCACAAAGATTAGTTCTGCTGCGCAGAGCTAATGAGCCTTCCGCCGGCTCCAGAACACCAAGGTCACAGCTTTCATTAGCATTTACAACTGCTTATGGTTTTGAGGGCCTTGGTTTTAAAGTCTGGATTTCTTAAGCTGTATTTCAGGACAAAGAAAAGCAGAATTAACTTTGGTTTTTCTGCATTTCAGCACCCAAAGGAGGTAACTGCATTTTCAGACAGCCGGGAAGAGGAAGTGGACGGTCCTCATGGAGAACGAGAGAAAACAAGGTCCCCCTCCAAAGGGAGCAGGAGTCGGGGTTTTCTAATGGTACCTGAGAAGGGAGACTGAACAAGTGGAGGTGGGCGTGGTGGGGTCAGGGGAACAGGGAGAAGCACGGAATTCTATCCCCTCGACCTCCTTTGGAAACTTTCCCCTGAGAGCCAGTGGGTTCCACGAGCGCTGGGCATTTCCATCTGATGTTGGTTGTTACTACATCTCCAGTTCCTGAGAGAGCATGGAGAATATAATAGGTGCTCATTTAGTAACTATTTAACTCAGATCCTATCAGTTCAGATGCCACACACACTCCTTGGATGTTATCATCAATGCTCATAACTTCAGTTAGCATCAGTGTGCTGATGACTCCAAAATCTAAACCTCTGATCATATTCTGGAGTTTCCCTTCCAACTATCTTCTTGGGCTCTTACAGGCCATTAAACTTAAGGGGTCCCAAGTGAATGAATGCATCTCTTTCCCCCTTATATATACTCTTTTCCAAGTAGTTTTGCATCCCGCCCCCAGGGAGATGCCCAAGTCCTAAGATTAGGAATCATCCTCTCTGAACTTTACCCTCAATGGCCAATCAACCACCAAGCCCTATGTCCAAACCATCTCCCATTCTACCCCACCACCTCTTGGGAAAGCAGGCCACCAGCATCTCTCCCAGGTGCTCCAGCCGATCCCATTCTGGTCCTCCTGCCCAGACAGAGTGGTCTTTCTAAAGGGCAAATCTGATCATACCACTCCCTGCTTGAAACTAAGCACGCCCTTTCAGTGCCCACAGGATACAATCAAAACACTCAATGTTCTGGAAGATTCTCCATAAGCTGGCCACTTGCCAGGAATCTCCCCCATCCTGTCCTTTACACATAACCATCTCCCCTTGGTTCCTGCCAGATCTGCACGCCCTTCCTAACAGCTATAACATTCTTCCCCATCCTTCTTGTCTGCTTAGCTGATGGTAATCCCTAACACTTCAGCTTTAACCTTAAATATCGCTTCCTTTGTTCACTAACCTTGTGCTGAAAGCGCGTTACAGTGTGCGGTGACATTCCTGCATTTCTGTACCCCAGTGCGCCACATCTACCTCACTCACCACCAGGCTGGCTTCCGGGGCACAAGATCTGAGCAGGTGTGCCCTCCACCCTCCACAGAGAAGGGCCCTGTGCTTGGGGTTGAATGCTCTGCTGCCCTTTTGAAATTTTCCATAATTTTTGAACAAAGGACCTCTCATTCGTTCACTATAACCTCTGCAGAGCCTCGCAGAGTCTGGTGACTGGAGATACTTCATGTCTGTGAATGCTGCATCTTGACTTTCCCTTGTCTTTAGCTTTCACCCTTTTCTGGTTCTGTCCCTAGGGCAAACGAATGTGTTTTCCATTAGAAATAGAACACATTAAAACCACCACCACCACCGCACAAAACTGTCCTTCTCTCCCTACCCCCTCTTCCAGCTCACACTTCCACCTGTCTGCTCTTGGCTGCCAGACTTCCTACAAAGATGGTCCCGGCTCCAGGCTTCAATAACTCATCACAATCTGGCTTTTGTTCACACAACTCTACTGCACTGGTTCTCAACCAAGGGTGATTTTGCCTCCCAGAGTACATTTGCTAAGTCTGAAGTCATTTTTGGTTGTCACGACTGGGTGGGTGCTACTGGCACCTAGGGGTAGAGACCAGGGTTGCTGCTAAACATCCTGCAATGCACAGGACAGCCACCACCACAAAGAATTATGCAGTCTGAAGTGTGAATAGTGCCAAGGCTGAGAAACCCTGCTTTACTGAATCCGTTCTTGACAAGGTCACCAGTGGTTTGCTTGCCCCACCCAGGGGCCTTTGTAGAGCCCTCAGTTCACTCAACCTTTCCCTATCGTGTGACACCTGACTCCGAGCTACTTTTGAACTGTTCTCCTCCCCAGGCTTTCAGAAGTCTCGCATCTTCCTCTTACATCTCTTAGTTTCTGCTCCTCAGCAGGTCTCAGGTGTGATGAAAGCCCAGGGAGGTTTTGGGGCAGAACCATGCGTATCAGTGACCAGCCTGGCTGGGTCTACTGCTTAACAAGCGTGGGACCTTGAAGGAGCTGGTGTTCCTCTCGAACGTCAGCCTCTTTTCTCTCCGCAGTGGGGCAGAGGGAATCCTCTAACTGCCAGTCTCGGTCGGATTTCCTAGAATTCTGGTAGTGAGAATGGGCAGAGGGGGAGGAGAGAGAAGGTACGGACATAGCTAGATGGCTTTCCTCCTCTGCTAACAGCTGTCCACGGGCTGCCGCTGCACTAAGAATGACGCTCAAACTCACTCCATGCCACGTCCCATGATGTCAGTGCAGATTGGAACCAATACCTCGGTTACCTCCATTTCCTCATTCACTGTAGGATACCTATGGGTTAGGGATCCTGAGACATGTCCTCTGATTCTACCAGACAGAAATAGTAGCTCCCTCTGCGGAGTACCCCATCTTGACCATGACTTTACTCGTTAGAATGATGATATCTGTTCACACGAAGCCCTTCTCAGTGGGACTACAGATGCCTCACAGACATAAATGACATCTTACTTATCTTTGTGTTCCTCATACTGAGTATAGTGGCTGGCACATAGTAGGGGCTTAATAGCCTTTGATGATTAAATAGGTTAATACTCTCTGAACCCTGAAGTCGTCTCCACAGGGATGGATGAGAACTCTGGGCTTACATGGTGGCGTTCCTGCCACAGAAGAAGGTCCACTGGGAAGCCTAGACAGAAGTTCTGCTTTTATTTCTCAGACCTATGGCCTTTTGTCTTTTCTCTCTGCAAACTCAGCAAGCAACTCTGAATATTATTGATCCATGCCTCCAACTCTTTCCAGGAATTGAAGTCAATACTTTGTCATTGCCCCCAAGCTGTGAGCAACCAGCCTGGCTACAGGAGAAAGCAAAGCCGGGGGGAGGAATGGGCTGGACCTCGAGCCCCGCGACCTGGCCTGCCTCCACCAGGAACCAGAAAGTCACAAGGCAACATGACATCACTTTAACTCTTCACGCCCAAGTTTTACTGTGTGACAAATGGTCATAATGATGTCTGCCCCACCTGCTGTGTAGCACGGTTGGGATGAACGCATGAGAATGAGACGTGAAAGTCCCTTTTAAAAATAGTATAAAGCACGAAATACTATTTTTTAGGTAACTTGACAAAGGTCCCTTACCTCAAATAGATACATAGGTTACACTTACGAGAATATTTTTGGCTTTATTCCCTGGATGTTGTGGCCCCCATGTGAGGCTCTCTAGCTAAGATAAGATACTACGAGGTAAGAACCAGACAAAACACTGTCACGTTGCTGGCGTTCAATGAGCTGAAATCAGTTTTAGAGTAACGGCGGGACCGTGTATGTTACTAGGCACCAAGCCTGCTAAGAAACAAAGCGGTAAGAAAGCTGAGCGCCTGAATAGTGAACACTTTCGGTGTTATTAAGATTACTGGACAGAAAACTCACGCCAGCAATCAGGAAGGTTTCACTTTGAAGGAGAATCTGAGCTGTTACAGCAGAAGTGAAGATAGATAACGAAGTCAACCAAAGAACATACTTATTTCAACAAGCCTATTTTTACATGAAGCATCGGTCAACACGAATGCAAAGCAATGTGACGCCCAAAGCTAAGAAGCACAGGGATAAGAAAATAAATGTCTCATGTTCTACTACTTTAAAATGACTGAGGACCGACTTGGTCACCTTTGGCTTAACTTATCCTTCTACTCATCCATCCACGTGCCACATGCCCGAAACTGGTCTAGGCCTGCAGTTTCTGGAGCTGTAAAACGATGTCAGCAAGAAGGACTGCGCAGGGATAATTTAATAAAGTTCTGCCATTGAATATAACACAGATCGCATTTTACCTTTTGCCATTAGCCTCTCTCCAAACCTGAAAAACTAAACTTTAGCCTTTGCTCTTCTCCCCTCCTTTCCAATACACAGCTTTACTGGGGACCTACTGTAAAAGTTCACATCCTCCCTAGGAGCACGAAGTATTTTTAAATAAATTTCTATCAGTCTTCAGCAAGTTTAATGTGGTCTGGAGAGAAGTTAAGGCAGAAGATTGAGACTGAGGCGAAATGAGCGTATCAGCACCACGCTTCATCGGACTAGTGGGAACAAAACACATCCTGAAGTTCCAACTTCAAGCCCATCCCGGGTCCTCTTCCTACGGCATTTTGTCTGCTTTCCTGACTTCTGCTATTTCCCACGGTTTCTGAGTTAGCAGTTTTCAATCCTGTAGTGCATTAGAATAATCTGTGTTATCTTTAAAAAACTGCCAATGGCCGGGCCACATTCTTAAATAATTAAATCAGAATACAGGAAGGTAGAGCTTGGGCACTGATGTGTGTGTGTGTGTGTGTTTTTTTTTTAAGCTTCTTAGGGAACTCAAACATGCACCCAGGATTGTGAAGCGTCCTAAGTCAGTGCGTCCCACAGTGTGGTGCCTGGGCCGGCAGATCAGCATCACCTGGAAGCTCCTTAACAATGAAATTACCGAGCTCCAGACCTCCCGATTCAGAAACTCCGAGAGTGCGCCCGGCGATCTGTGCTGTCTCAAGCTCTCCAGGAGATGCACTCGTGCGCCGCAGTCTGAGAACAACGGCTGCAGATGGCATCGTTCAGTGCTGGAGGAGGCTGCCTCAACAGGTGGGCAGGGAAGAGGCAGGCAGGGAGGTGCAGAGAGTGTGTTAGGGCTTTAGAGACAGCTTGTCTACCCTGAAAGGAGTTCAGTCATTACTAACTCTACTGAAACGAGGGCGATCGCTGCGCAATTAGGAAAGAAATAGCGTGAGCAAAGTGTCAGCCTCTGTCTACAGGGGAAAACGTGACATTTGTTTCCCATCCTGCGGAAATAAGAAGGTCCTGAAGGAGCCAGGAGCCATAATTTAGACCCATGGGTTTGACATTTATTTAGTATTTCATATTCACTTTATTGCAATTTCATTTTATTTAATTCTATATGATTCAAGATGTATGTGTTGAACATTTTCTGAACAAAGTGCTGGGAGGGTGGCAATTAAAAAGACGAACATGGCCGGGCGCGGTGGCTCACACCCGTAATCCTAGCACTCCGGGAGGCTGAGGCGGGCAGATTGTTTGAGCTCAGGACTTCGTGACCAGCCTGAGCAAGAGTGAGACCCGGTCTCTACTAAAAAAAAATAGAAAGAAATTATCTGGAGAACTAAAAATATATAGAAAAAATTAGCCGGGCATGGTGGCACATGCCTGTAGTCCCAGCAACTCGGGAGGCTGAGGCAGGAGGATTGCTTGAGCCCAGGAGTTTGAGGTTGCTGTGAGCTAGGCTGACGCCACGGCATTCACTCTAGCCAGGGCAACAGAGTGAGACTTTGTCTCAAAAAAAAAAAAAAAGATGAACATGACGTGTAATAAAACAATGGAATTAGTGATGTGTTAGTTTCCTGCCTTGGGGAGCTGAGAGGTGGGTCTTTCTCAGTTCAGAATTTACCTCCACTCTTAACTTGTTATATATGAGAATCTCCCACATACCTATAACTTCTTCATATAAAAATTAGATAAGTAGTTCATTGCTTTCTTGTTTGTTTTTTGTTTTTATAAAAGGTTTTATAAAGGTAATACATGGTCATTGTGGAATATTTGGAACATTTTTAAAAACATAAAGAAGAAAAATATTTTAAATTATCTGCAATTATAAGACCTAAAGATATTACATTTCTGCTCATGTTTTGGTAGTATATCCTTATATCCTACTACAACCTACTTTTTTTTTTTTTTTTTTTGAGACAGAATCTCACTGTGTTGCCCCGGCTAGAGTGCCGTGGTGTCATCCTAGCTCACAGCAACCTCAAACTCAAACTCCTGGGCTCAAGCGATCTCCCTGCCTCAGCCTCCTGAGTAGCTGGGACTACAGGCATGCACCACTATACCTGGATAATTTTTTCTATATATATTTTTAGTTGTCCAATTAATTTCTTTCTAATTTTAGTAGAGACGGGGATCTCGCTCTTGCTCAGGCTGGTTTCGAACTCCTGAGCTCAAACAATCCGCCCTTCTTGGCCTCCCAGAGAGCTAGGATTACAGGCGTGAGCCACTGTGCCCAGCCTACAACCTACTTCTAAAAAGTTGCAGTCCATAATACTTTCTGTTATATAATGGTCTTTGCTTTCTTGCTTCTTATGGAAGATACAACTAACAGTAATCTACATGAGTCACACTGGAGAATAGGTCCAGCTTGTTTGTCAACTCTGGTAGTTTGTTAGAGGCTGCCTGGAGCTCTGTGTTGAGAAGCATTCTGAAGCCTGTCTGCACATTTTTTATAATTAGCCTTGTTGTAAATAAACCCTCCTCAAGTTGTCATATGTGAACCATCTGTTTCCTGCTGGAACCTTGCTTGATGGGAAGATCATGGCAGGGAAAGTCTTCCTTTTGGATGAAAGGACTCAGATTTGAGACACTCAGATTTGAGGAATACTCAAAGAAGAAGGAGACACTTGCTTTGATAGATGAATAACCACACCAATCCTGGTGATCAGCACAGTGCAAGATAATGGCAATCAGATGATATTACCTTTGTACCATTTCTCTTTAAGGGTAGAGAGTTAAAGTGGGCCCAGTACTCCAGCCAAGAGGACTAAGTCAAAAAAATATTCAGATGACTTACAAATAGTATGCCCTATGTCACAAAAATATATAACCTCCAATCTTTGCAAATTATCCCAAGTATTTCTGGGAGGCCTGACCTGGTTTTTAATGTGCCCCAAAGCAAGTCCTGTTGTTATCAAATGGCATTGGCCATTTTCTTCCTTTCCTGTCCTGGCCCCATCAGTGAGGTCTCCTGACAGTCCTAGCCACTGCTACTGCCCAACGTGAGGGCACAGGTGTCCACGCCAGTGCAGCTGACCTCCTCGGGAATGGTGGGCCCGGGATGTGTCTTCCAAACATGCCCACAACTCTCTGAATCTCAGCAAATATAAGATTTAGGCTCAGGCAGGAAAAGATACCCTTTTCTTAACCTGAGCCTTATCCTAGGTATGCCTGTACTTCTTGTCCTGACTTCTTTCAGGAACATCTTCCGATGAACATGTAAGTCTGGGGCAAGGACAAAGAGTGACAGGATGGAGAGAGGAAGCCCTGGGGTTCAGTGCTGAGAGTGACTGTCGCGGGCAATATCGTGGTCAGGTTGATGTGCCCAACCCAGACGAACATGTCATCATTCATTCGCAAAATACCAAGGTTCCAGATTTCCCCACTGCCTCTGATTTATTGGGCCTCAATAAACACACATGCAACCACCAATCCAAAGATGGGCAAGGGATGAAAAGTTAAAAATAGGCCCCAGGAGGTCTCTTCCCGTGCCCTGCTCTGACTGTGCCGCCCGGATTCCTCATGGGAGCTACAGAACACGTGCAGCTCATGTTTTTTAAATGTCGCCCCAAAAGGCCAATCTCTCATCTTGGGACCGTTGCACTTCTCAAGGAGGGGTCCTAGAGTGGAGGGCGAGGCAGAAGCCAGGAGCTAGAGGGCAGGAATTCAGGTCCCTTCCTTCTTCACGCAAGGGGGCTACAGCTATTTTCCTTACAGCTGCCTTCCACGGACTCTTCTGAGCTCCTATTTCTGGAAACAGTAACAACTCAAGTTCAGAGGAGATCTCATGCTGTTTAGAAACCTGGGAAATTAAAACAACTCCAGAGTCTCAGATACCAAAGTGGAGGGGCGTTTGGCCATAAGTATTTTCCTAAGTTTTCTACAATTCTCCTTTATCAAAAGTCTCATTTTCCCTACTCTTTCCTGACCCGTGGCTTCCATTACACAAATTTAAACATAAAGCTTCATTTTTAAATACATAACTCTGTAGCCCAAAGGAATCTGGAACCTTTGATGATTGGAGAAATGAGCACAAAGAAAAACCCTATGTGAGGATGAATATAATTTCCCCTTCTAATGGTGATATTTTAATGTATGCACTTTCTAATGGATCCAGTATCAACATTGAGAGCAAAGCCAATTTCTCTAAATGTCTTCATTTGAAGCCCTTACATGTGTCGTCTCTTTGTTCCTCAGAGGGCCAGATAGAAAATACGTGAGGCTCTGTGGGCCATGTGGTCTCTGTTGCAACTACTCTACTCCGCCATTACAGTGTGAAAGCAGCCACAAACAGTATGTCAGTGAATGATTGTGACTGTGTTTCAATAAAGCTTTATTGACAAAGGCGGCAGACTAGATTTGGCCTGAGGGCCGTACTTTCCGGGACCCTCCCATAGAGTGTCACCAGTGCCTGAAAACTGTCCCCTTACAGCATCAGCCAGTGGAGTGGAGGCCAAAAACTGTCACAACTTACTAGAGGCAAATTATTTTGGTTCCCTAATGCAAAATGAAACCAGTGGCTCTTTAGTCACTGTGCTGTGTACTTCTTAACCCTGATCAGGAAGATGTAACCCGCTGGGACCTTTAACACACGACACTGAAAACCTGAGCATGGCCAAAAGGCTACAAAGAATAATGCTGATAGGCCACAGCAGTTAATCAAATCTTCAATAATCGTACAGTCTAAGTTAGGGACTATGGGTAGCAATATAGGATGGAAGACCTGACTTCTCCTCCTGCTCCTCTTCTTCTTCATCCTCCTCATTGTCATGAACAAAAAAATATCTGGATGATGTCATGTCTCTCATGCACTGGCTTTGCTTAGTTGGCACACTATTTTGATAACTGTGCAGTGGTTTTTATACCAACTCTTTCTTCACTGTGGCTGCCAGCCTTTTGTCCCTTGCTTGGGCTTTGGGTCCACATGAGGATTAGGATTTTGGTGGCTCTGCAGTCAGATCAGAGCTGCAGCTGTGAATTCCTCTGCTTACGGCAGCTAAAGGCATGCTTCTCTTAACATGAGTTACTGCTCCAGCTATGACTCGGCCTTACAGCGATGATTTCTTTCCTCTCATGGGGTCCTTAGCTTAGGGCTTTGCTATCAGCTCAACATGAGGATGACTTTGATCACACAAAAGAGATCAGCATTTCCCCTGAAATCAAGTTTATTTGTCAAACAGGCAGTTTGAGAAAGATTTTATGGAAAGGAAGAGTTTTAATGTTCAAAAAATGTTCCATACAGTTTTAGACAAATTTGTACATAGATATCCCATAATATATGATGTGAATTTATGATACATTTTAACTAATTTCTTAGATAGCATAATGGTGACATTATACCGTGGTTTTTGTTGTTGTGTTTTGAACGAATAGGTGTATTTTATTTTCGTCTGGACAGAGTTCTGTGCATTTACGGTTTCCATATGGGAACTGCCAAGCACATCTTGGCTACTCTATTTGCTAACTGTGTGATGAGAATCAGATTTCACAGGATGTGGCCCCAAATGGCTCTGTTGATTACAGACTGTGAAGGGAGAGGGAAACTTGACAGAGAACCAAGACAGTGAGGGCCCAGGTCAGCAGAGACATGGCAGGCTTCAGGGAGAAGCTGCCCGCTCACATTTCCATGAACAAAGGCGGTGTGAACTAACTTAAGAAGGACATGCTGACAGCTTCACCTGATATGGGCCATTGGCCAGGCTTCTTGGGGTAGATCGTGCAGGTGGCAGATTCATTGGTTCAATCAAATTTGTGGAAGGCACCTCCTTCGCAATGTCATTTTTACTTATTTATTTACTTTTAAAAGAGATGGGGTCTCGCTTTGTTGCCCCAGCTAGAGTGCAGTGGCTATACACAGGGACAATCATAGCACACTATAGCCTCCAACTCCTGGACTCAAGTGATCCTCCCACCTCAGCCTCCCGAGTAGCTGGGATTTCTGGTGGGCACAAGAAATAATGTCATTTTAATGCATAGAAAAATGCAGTTACTTGTCTTGGTATCTTTTAAGAGGGAACTTGATAAATTTCAATATGAAGACGAACAAAACAAGGAAAATCCTAACAGTCAAAGGGAGGGTTGGATTTACAGTAGCAAACCTCTTTTCAACACAATGATTACCTGTCGGCACCCACCGTTTATCTCTCTACCTACTTCTTTTCGAAGGAACAAATGAGGCTGCCTATTTTGAATAGCTATTGTTTTAATGATTCGATGGGCACAGAACATCAAATTTTCATGATCACAGTTTCTAAA
>CAUYSK010079392.1:0-37345 GCA_963575035.1 Avahi laniger | reverse complement strand
CAGAGATTCTCTTCTTTTCCTTTTTGTTTTGTGTTGTTTTGTTTATTTATTTTAGGAAAAAAGGAAAAGGGAAAACTCCACCCCAAACTGAGCTCTTAGTGGCAAGTTTATATTCTCTAGTAAGATGGATCCTAAATCTGGCTTTTTTTTTTTTTTTTTTGAGACAGAGTCGCACTGTGTTGCCTGGGCTAGAGTGCCATGGCGTTACCCTAACTCACAGCAACCTCAAACTCCTGGGCTCAAGCGATCCTCCTGCCTCAGCCTCCTGAATAGCTGGGACTACAGGCATGTGCCACCATGCCCAGCTTATTTTTTTTCTATATATTTTTAATTGTCCGATTAATTTCTTTCTATTTTTAGTAGAGACTGGGTCTCGCTCTTGCTCAGGCTGGTCTCGAACTCCTGAACTCAAACAATCCACCCACCTCGGCCTCCCAGAGTGCTGGGATTACAGGCGTGAGCCACCACGCCCAGCCTGGAACAAAATTTGTGAACTACATTGAGCTTTTCTATTTTTAATATGCCTTTAGTTTATTTCATTAAATGCTGGTCATGGCTCAGTAAAATTTTTGAACCCACTGGATTCCTGTCAGCAGTCTGAAAATACTATGGTATGGTGTTATCAGTAATTCCTGTTGTTTTATATCTCCTCTTCTAGTTCAAGCCCCTAGTCATTTTTTCTTGCTTTGACTATTACAGTATAAATTCTTAACTTCTGTCATCTGTTTTTGATGCCATCTAGAGTTAACCTTTCCAAATTACAAGTTGGGTCACCTCAGAAACTTAACTATGTTATACTGCTTTTGAATTGTATCTAAAGGCTTTAATAATTTGGTTTCCTTTTCTCTTTTCCTGTATTCCACCCATCCTGTTCTACTTTTTTATTATTCACACAAATCATGTTCTCAAACCTTTGCCTTTCTTTATGCTGTTTCTTTTAACACAGTTATTCCTCAAGGATGAAGTTAATTGCCACCCACTTTCAGAAGCTTATCTTTCTATTAAAAAATTTTTTCTGTTTTCACAGCATTTTGTAATGGTATTTATTGTTAAATGTAGTGCATTTCTTATTTGCATTTTGTCTTTTCTGTAGTTATGAGACACGTCAGGTCACAGATCATCCATATCTTCATGTTTTCCACATTGTGCTTTATATTATGTGATTGTTATTGAATGAATATGATTGCCTATGGCGAGGAAAAGGACCAATTAGTGTAATGGAATGTGTAGAAGAAAAGTTTTTGGGAAGGGTGTTGGGATCTTACGGGTACATGTGAAGTTTTGGTACTTATGTATTCCTATCCTACTCTTTCTTCTACTCATAGAAATCTGCAGCTCGACCTAGTCCCTCTCCGGAAAGGAGCAGCACAGCCCCAGAACCACCTGCTCCCACTCCGCTCCTTGCTGAGCAACATGGCGGCTCCCCACAACCCCTTGCAACAACCCCCTTAAGTCAGGAGCCAGTGAACCCTCCATCTGAGGCCTCCCCAACCCGGGGCCGTTCACCACCTAAGTCTCCTGAGAAACCTCCCCAGTCTTCTTCCTCAGAGAGCAGCCCACCATCCCCTCAACCTACCAAAGTTTCTCGGCATGTCAGCTCTTCCCCTGAAAGTCCTAAACCAGCTCCAGCTCCTGGGGCCCGCCGAGAGAGTTCTTCTCCCACATCCAAGAATCGATCCCATGGCAGAGCAAAACGGGATAAATCTCATTCTCATACCCCTTCCCGTAGGGTGGGGAGGTCCCATAGCCCTGCAGCTGTTAAGAGGGGACGATCTCGGTCTCGAACCCCTACCAAGAGAGGTCATTCTCGGTCCCGGTCCCCTCAGTGGCGTAGGTCCAGGTCTACACAGAGGTGGGGAAGATCTAGAAGCCCACAGCGACATGGCCGCTCTAGGTCTCCTCAGCGACCAGGCTGGTCCAGGAGCAGAAATACCCAGAGAAGAGGCAGGTCTCGATCAGCAAGGCGAGGTAGATCACACTCTAGATCCCCAGCCACTAGGGGCAGATCTCATTCTAGAACACCAGCTCGGCGGGGCAGGTCTCGTTCTAGAACACCTGCCAGGCGGAGATCACGCTCTAGAACACCCACCAGGCGCAGGTCTCGATCTAGAACACCACCCCGAAGGGCCAGATCTCGGTCTAGAACACCTGCTAGGCGCAGATCTAGGACCCGATCACCAGTCCGACGAAGGTCTCGTAGTAGATCTCCAGCCAGGAGAAGTGCACGGTCACGCTCTAGAACCCCAGCCAGGAGAAGTGCACGATCACGTTCCAGAACACCAGCCAGGAGAGGGAGATCTCGGTCTAGGACACCAAGACGAGGAAGATCCCGCAGTAGAAGTCTAGTTAGACGAGGAAGATCTCACTCTAGAACACCACAAAGAAGAGGCAGGTCTGGCTCATCATCAGAGCGAAAAAACAAATCCAGAACATCTCAGAGGAGTAGGTCCAACTCAAGCCCAGAAATGAAAAAATCTCGTGTTTCTTCAAGGCGGAGCAGGTCTGTGTCTTCACCACGATCCAAAGTAAAGTCACGCTTGTCTTTGAGGCGAAGCCTTTCAGGGTCCTCTCCATGCCCTAAACAAAAGTCACAGACACCACCCAGGCGCAGTCGCTCTGGATCATCCCAACATAAAGCTAAATCTAGAACGCCACCCAGGCGTAGTCGGTCTGGTTCTTCGCCACCACCTAAACAGAAATCTAAAACGCCATCAAGACAAAGTCATTCCAGTTCATCTCCTCACCCTAAAGCGAAATCTGAAACACCTCCAAAACAAGGGTCTGTAGAAAGTCCTCAGGCCAATGAGCAATCTGCAACACCACAAAGACGGAGCCATTCTGAATCATCACCTGACCCTGAGTTAAAATCTAGAACCCCTTCAAGACATAGCTGCTCTGGGTCCTCTCCTCCTAGAGTGAAATCTAGTACATCTCCAAGACAGAGTCCATCTAGGTCGTCATCTCCACAACCCAAAGTGAAGGCCGTAACATCCCCAAGACAAAGAAGCCATTCTGGCTCCTCTTCTCCAAGTCCCAGTAGGGTGACATCTAGAACGCCTCCAAGGCAAAGCAGATCAACGTCTCCCCGCTCCAATGTGGAATCCAGATTATTGCCAAGGCACAGCCATTCTAGGTCCTCCTCACCAGATACCAAAGTGAAATCTGAAACACCACCAAGACAAAGTCACTCAGGGTCTACTTCGCCGTACCCCAAAATAAAATCCCAAACTCCACCGGGGCTAAGTCTTTTTGGATCAAAGTCTCCGCGTCACCAAGAGAAGTCTAAAGACTCACCAGCACAAAGTTCCCCTGGATCTTTCTCTCTCTGTCCAGGAGTAAAATCTAGTACACCACCAGGAGATAGCTATTTTGGCTCTTCATGTCTGCAACAGAGAGGAAAATCTCAAATCTCGCCAGACCTCAGATCTGATACTTCAAGTCCGGAAGTGAGACAGAGTCACTCACAATCTCCATCTCTGCAGAGCAAATCTCAAACTCCTCCTAAGGGTGATCAGTCCAGGTCCTCATCTCCCATCACTGAGCTAGCACCCAGATCTCCAACAAGGCAAGAGAGAAGTGAATTATCAGGAAGTCCTAGGCTGAAATCTGGAATGTCTCCTGAGCAGAGCAGGTCCCAGTCTGATTCTTCATATGTTGCAGTAGACTCTGAATCTCTTCTGGGGCAGTGTAGATCAGAGCCTTCTCCTGAATCAAAAGAGAAGATGGGCTTACCACCCCTTCAGGAGGATGTTACTACATCATCTAGACCAAGAGACAAATTTAGTCCTTTGGTACAGATTAGGCCCGAGTCTTCACCAGTACTCAAAGACATACCTAGAACCCCATTGAGGGAAAGAAGTGGTGCTGGGTCATCTCCAGATATAAGAGGCCAAAATAGCACATTAGCTAAGTCAAGCCAAGATGAAGAGTTAATGGAGGTGGTAGAGAAATCTGAAGAACTCTCAAGCCATGTCCTGCCCCATTTGTCTCCAGAACATAAAGAAATGGCTGGAAATAACTTTGAATCATCTCCTGAAATAGAAGAAAGGCCTTCTGTATCTTTGACTCTTGACCAAAGCCAGTCACAGGCTGCTTTGGAAGCAGTAGAAGTTGCTGCAATGCCCTCATCTTGGGGTGGGCCACATTTTTCTCCAGAACATAAAGAACTGTCTCACTCCCCCCCCAGGGAGAATAACTTTGGATCACCTTTAGAATTTAGAAACTCAGGCCCTATTGGTACAGAAATGAATACTGGATTTTCTTCTGAGGTTAAAGAAGATTTGAATGGACCTTTCCTTAATCAGCTGGAGACAGATCCGTCTCTAGATGTGAGAGAACAATCAACAAGATCCTCTGGACACAGCAGTTCTGAGTTATCCCCAGATGCAGTGGAAAAGGCTGGAATGTCTTCAAATCAGAGCGTTGCTTCGCCTGTACTTGATGCTTTACCCAGAACACCCTCGAGGGAAAGGAGTAGTTCTGCATCTTCTCCTGAACTGAAAGATGGCTTACCCAGAACTCCATCAAGGAGAAGCAGGTCTGGGTCTTCTCCAGGACTTAGAGATGGGTCTGGGACTCCCTCAAGGCACAGCCTGTCTGGGTCCTCTCCTGGAATGAAAGATATACCTAGAACACCATCCAGGGGAAGAAGTGAATGTGATTCTTCTCCGGAACCGAAAACTTTGCCTCAGACTCCTAGGCCAAGAAGTCGTTCTCCATCATCCCCAGAACTCAACAACAAGTGTCTTACCCCGCAGAGAGAGAGAAGTGGGTCAGAATCATCAGTTGAACAGAAAAATGTGGCTAGGACTCCACTTGGACAGAGAAGTAGGTCCGGATCTTCTCAAGAACTTGACGGGAAACCCAGTGCATCCCCTCAGGAAAGAAGTGAGTCAGACTCTTCTCCAGATTCTAAAACCAAGGCACGAACCCCACTTAGGCAGAGGAGTCGCTCTGGATCATCTCCAGAGGTTGATAGCAAATCCCGACCTTCTCCTCGACTCAGTAGGTCTGGCTCCTCTCCTGAAGTGAAAGATAAGCCAAGAGTGGCACCGAGGGCACAGAGCGGTTCTGATTCCTCTCCGGAACCCAAAGCTCCTACCCCTAAGGCCCTTCCCAGACGAAGCAGATCAGGTTCATCAAGCAAAGGCAGAGGTCCTTCTCCTGAAGGAAGCAGCAGTACCGAGTCCTCTCCAGAACACCTACCCAAATCCAAAACTGTTCGAAGAGGCTCCAGGTCATCACCAGAGCCCAAGACCAAATCTCGCACGCCACCTCGGCATCGCAGTTCTCGATCATCTCCTGAACTAACAAGGAAGGCCAGACTTTCCCGTAGAAGCCGCTCTGCCTCTTCCTCACCAGAAACCCGCTCGAGAACTCCCCCAAGACGTCGAAGAAGTCCCTCAGTGTCTTCCCCAGAGCCAGCTGAAAAGTCGAGGTCTTCACGCCGACGGCGCTCAGCTTCATCTCCACGCACTAAGACAACTTCCAGGAGAGGCCGATCTCCTTCACCAAAGCCTCGGGGACTCCAGAGGTCTCGTTCCCGCTCAAGGAGGGAGAAAACCAGAACAACCCGCCGTCGAGATAGGTCTGGATCTTCTCAGTCAACGTCTCGGAGAAGACAGCGGAGCCGGTCAAGGTCTCGGGTTACTCGTCGAAGGAGGGGAGGCTCTGGTTATCACTCGAGATCACCTGTCAGGCAGGAGAGTTCCCGAACCTCCTCTCGACGCCGAAGAGGCCGTTCTCGGACACCTCCAACCAGTCGGAAACGTTCTCGCTCACGCACGTCACCAGCCCCATGGAAACGCTCTAGATCTCGAGCCTCTCCAGCCACTCACCGGCGATCCAGGTCCAGAACACCTCTGATAAGCCGACGTCGGTCCAGGTCTCGAACCTCACCAGTCAGTCGGAGGCGGTCACGGTCCAGAACATCAGTGACTCGGCGAAGATCTCGGTCAAGAGCGTCCCCAGTGAGTCGAAGACGATCCAGGTCCAGAACACCACCTGTAACACGCCGTCGTTCGAGGTCCAGAACACCAACAACACGCCGGCGCTCCCGTTCTAGAACTCCACCAGTGACTCGCAGAAGGTCCAGATCTAGGACTCCGCCTGTAACCAGGAGACGATCTCGAAGCAGAACTTCACCTATCACTCGTAGAAGATCAAGATCCAGAACATCTCCGGTCACCCGAAGGAGATCTCGATCTCGCACTTCTCCAGTAACTCGAAGAAGGTCCCGCTCTCGAACCTCTCCAGTGACACGCCGCCGCTCTAGGTCCCGAACGCCTCCAGCTATACGGCGCCGCTCTAGGTCTCGAACACCACTGTTGCCACGCAAACGTTCTCGAAGTCGCTCACCACTTGCTGTCCGCCGCCGTTCTAGATCCCGTACTCCACGAACAACTCGGGGCAAACGGTCCTTAACAAGATCTCCTCCAGCCATCCGCAGGCGTTCTGCATCTGGAAGTAGTTCTGATCGTTCACGTTCTGCTACTCCTCCAGCAACAAGGAACCATTCTGGTTCTCGGACACCTCCAGTAGCACTTAATAGCTCCAGAGTGAGCTGCTTCAGTCGTCCTAGCATGTCACCAACTCCTCTTGACCGCTGCAGATCACCTGGAATGCTTGAACCCCTTGGCAGCTCTAGAACACCCATGTCTGTCCTGCAGCAAGCTGGTGGCTCCATGATGGATGGTCCAGGTCCTAGAATACCTGATCACCAGAGAACATCTGTGCCAGAAAATCATGCTCAATCTAGAATTGCTCTTGCCCTGACAGCCATCAGTCTTGGCACTGCTCGGCCTCCTCCGTCCATGTCCGCTGCTGGCCTTGCTGCAAGAATGTCCCAGGTTCCAGCTCCGGTGCCTCTCATGAGTCTCAGAACGGCCCCAGCTGCCAACCTTGCCAGCAGGATTCCTGCAGCGTCTGCAGCAGCCATGAACCTGGCCAGTGCCAGAACACCTGCCATCCCGACAGCAGTGAACCTGGCTGACTCGCGAACGCCAGCCGCAGCAGCAGCCATGAACTTGGCCAGCCCCAGAACAGCGGTGGCACCTTCAGCTGTGAACCTTGCTGACCCTCGTACCCCCACAGCCCCAGCTGTGAACCTGGCAGGAGCCAGAACCCCAGCTGCCTTGGCAGCTTTGAGTCTCACAGGCTCTGGCACTCCCCCAACTGCTGCAAATTATCCTTCCAGTTCCAGAACACCCCAGGCTCCAGCCTCTGCAAACCTGGTGGGTCCTCGGTCTGCACATGCCACAGCTCCTGTCAATATTGCCAGCTCCAGAACCCCCACAGCCTTGGCTCCTGCAAGCCTCACCAGTGCTAGGATGGCTCCGGCATTGTCTGGTGCAAACCTCACCAGCCCCAGGGTGCCCCTCTCTGCCTACGAGCGTGTCAGTGGCAGAACCTCACCACCGCTCCTTGACCGAGCCAGATCCAGAACGCCGCCATCTGCCCCAAGCCAGTCTAGGATGACTTCTGAGCGAGCTCCCTCCCCTCCTTCAAGAATGGGCCAGGCTCCCTCACAGTCTCTTCTCCCTCTAGCACTGGAGCGGCCTAGGTCACCTGTGCCATCTGCTTTTTCAGACCAATCCCGTTCTTTGATTACCCAGACCACCCCCATAGCAGGGTCTCAGTCCCTTTCCTCTGGGGCAGTGGCAAAGACCACATCGTCTGCTGGTGGCCACAATGGCATGCTCTCTGTCGCTGCCCCTGGGGTGTCCCATTCTGAGGGTGGGGAACCACCTGCCTCTACTGGGGCCCAGCAGCCTTCCGCATTGGCCGCCCTGCAGCCAGCAAAGGAGCGGCGGAGTTCCTCCTCCTCCTCCTCGTCCTCTAGCTCCTCCTCTTCATCATCATCGTCCTCCTCCTCCTCCTCCTCCTCTGCCTCCAGTTCTAGTGACTCGGAGGGCTCTAGCCTTCCAGCTCAACCTGACGTGGCACTGAAGAGGTGAGGGAATTTGACTTGTAGAAATTTCCTAGGGGGAAGGGATCGAGGGTGGGTGGGGGAGTGGGGAGGGAGAAACCATGTTACAGAGAGGTTCTTGGCGCTTTGAGAAGGTATGGGGACCTTGATGCTCAAGCTGGGGGAAGAGGAGAATGCTGGGGTGGGGGCTAAGGGGGGAGGAATGGGACAGGTAAAAGTCTCCGAAGGTTAATTCTCTAGAGGATAATGATAAGTTTTCCATCTCTACAGAGGACAGAACTAGAGGAAATGGACTTAATTTTACAGCAGGAGGGATGGCAGTTAGACCTCAAGAGGAACTCCCTGGGCTGGAAGGATCTTCAGAGGTCATCCCATCCCTCTCCCTGCCTCCAGGCAGGACGGCCCCTTCCCCAGCCAACCTGCAGTCACAGGGGCCTCCCCAAGCTGCGGCTCTCCGAGGAAGGAGACTACCCAGCTTCAGCTTCCACACCTGAGCCCAGAGGCCTTATTCCTCCATCAGGGACATTCTTGAGGTTTAACCTTGATCCCTTGTGCTACGGGCCCCAGCCTGTTGCTTTTGTTAGCAGAGGTTGGGTCAGCTCGGGCCACTGCTCTCCAGAGAATGTGCTCACTGGCTCGTGTGGCTTGGAGAGCTCCCAGGGCCTTTCTCAGGCACCCCTCCCGCACTGCCGTTCCTCCAGGCCAAGGAAGGTAGGGTTGGGGCTGGGGCAGCTTGTCTCCTTTTGACATTCCTCTTCTCCCACAGGGTCCCCAGCCCTACCCCAGTCCCAAAGGAGGCTGTGCGAGAGGGACGTCCTCCGGAGCCAACCCCAGCCAAACGGAAGAGGCGCTCTAGCAGTTCCAGTTCCAGCTCCTCCTCTTCATCTTCCTCCTCTTCCTCTTCCTCCTCCTCTTCTTCCTCTTCTTCCTCCTCTTCCTCCTCCTCCTCCTCTTCCTCCTCCTCCTCTTCCTCCCCTTCCCCTGCTAAGCCTGGTCCTCAGGCCTTGCCCAAACCTGCAAGCCCCAAGAAGCCACCCCCTGGCGAGCGGAGGTGAGTGCTTCCTTGCCTGAGATGGAAGGGGGGTTGATGTGTCCAGAGAAGGGACCCTGGGGGTGTCTCACGTGGACTTTGGTGTCTGGTTGTATGGGAGGAGTTGGGCGCTCTCCTCTCCCCCCCACCCTGTTTCATTGTGCCCTCTTCTGGCAAAGGACTGCATTACCCAAGTGGGCGCTCAAGCCACAATTTGGGAGTCTAGGTTTCTTCCTCTCCTTTCCCCTGACATACAGCCTGGTCCCAGGGATTCTTCCTTTTAAATCTCCCCACTGCTACTGCCAGGGCTCTGGTCTGGCCACCGTTATCTTCTCCTGACTCTGTCCACAGCCTCCGCCCTGTCTCCTTGCCTTCATGCCATTCTCTTCCACATGTAGCCAGAGGGATCTTTGTAAAACGCACATCTGGTTACTTCCCTCCACTCCACAAATCCTTCCGGGATGCCCTGTGGCCTGCAGGATAAAGCCCCACCTCTGCGGGAATGGCGTGTGAGGCTCTTCACCAACTGGCCTTGCCTGCCCTGTGTTCTCCTCCTGCCCGCCCCCACACATGCCCTGTGCTCCAGCCACACCCAGCGCCTTGCAGTCTAAGGAGAGCCCATGCCTTTGGACATGCTGTTCCTTCTGCCTGGAATTTCCTTGTCCGCCTGGTGAACTCCTCGTTCTGCAAGACTCCGCTCAAACAGCACCTTCGAGAAGACTGCCCTGCCCCGCCCCATGTCCCTTTCCCCTGCGTCCCCAGACCCACGCACATCCAACCCTGCGGGGCTGCTTCCCACACATGGGCCCTGTGTGCCTTCCTTCCCCACTGAGCTCCTCCAAGGGCAGGGACTGTCTGTATCTTTGCATCCCCCGCTGCACCCCGTGCCCTGCCCACTAGGGCACTCGGTGGATGGTGTGCGGGCGGATGAGTGAGCGGACAAAGGTGGGTCTGAGGCTGGCCTTGCGTGGTGAGGTTTGGTGGTCAGGACCCGGGGCGGGTGGTCCTGAGTGCTGGCTGGTGGATTTGGAAGTGAGTGGTGCTATGGGGTCCTACTCTGCTCCCCAGGTCTCGCAGCCCCCGGAAGCCAATAGACTCCCTTCGGGACTCCCGGTCCCTCAGCTACTCGCCTGTGGAGCATCGCCGTCCCTCGCCTCAGCCTTCGCCACAGGACCAGCTGAGGTAGGGCCAAATAGCAAGTGTCAGCATTCATCCTGGTCTGGCCACTACTGATTTCTGCAAAAAAAAAAAAAAAAAAAGTTTTGAGGCCCAATGGTGCCTAAGATTGGTGCTGCCGTGTGTGTGGTCTGATGTCTGTCTTGTGTTCACAGCAGCAGCAGTGAGCGAGGTTCCCGGAGAGGCCAGCGAGGGGACAGCCGCTCCCCAGGCCACAAGCGCAGGAGGGAGACGCCTAGCCCTCAGCCCATGCGACACCGCTCCTCCAGGTGTGTTCCCCTGGAAGGCCCAGGCTTAGAGCTGGTTTTGGTGCTGGTGGGCAGTGACCCCATTCTGGGAGTCACCCAGGAAGCTGGGCTTGAGCCTCTGTATTGATCCCCATCATCTTCTCTGTTACAGGTCTCCATAAATCATCTTTGGGGGATACCACCACACCCCATGCTCTGGAGCCACAGGGAGTGTACTCTTCCCCAGCAGAGCAGTGGGAGGGGTCCTTGTCTGACTCCCCCCTTGAACCTTGGCAGCCCTTTGAGGGAGGCTCCCTTCTTTCCCCTCTCCCTTTTCTTTCTTTGTTCCTGTGAAATGTTAATCTCCGTGAGTTTTTCCTGGTTCACGTGTTTTGGGGTGGGAGGGAATGCAGATGGGAGTTGGGGGAGGGGAGGATACAGTTCAGGATACCCTAGCGTGGAGTAAGAAAGGGCCTGGGAGGCATGGCCCCCCTGGTAGCCCCAAGATCCTGGGGGGTGATGGTCTGGGACTTGGGAAGTTGTATGAGGTATTCTTAGAAGGGACAGGAGTTTGATGGAATTAGTTGGTCCCTACTGTCCCCCATAAGGTGTGGCCCCTTCCCCCCAACTTTTCTTCATGTTTCTTAAAGGCATTTTGGTTTTTTAAAATCTGTACAGCAAGAGCAACTTTTTCTGTCAAATAAAAATGAGAAATGCAGGAATTGGATCTATATAGACTTTTATTATTAGGTGTGGTGGGAGCAGACTGGAGGAGCCACCCTCCACCCTGACCACAAGCCTTCAAGGCGGGCCACTTTTCCTGAGGGCCTTGGGGAACCTGTTGTGGATTCTGGGGTGTGCTTCCCTCACTGAACATACTCTCAAACTAAGGCCCTGCTGCTTTTGGCCTTTGCTCCTCAGGACGGGAGGCCCCTAGGAGTGGGTATGATGGGGTGTGGGAGGGCTTCAAGGGGTATGGCCTGGAATCTCTTGTGCCCTGCTAGGTAAGTTTGGCCCAGGGCTCTCGGTTCCTGTCCATCCTCTCTACCCGCCACTGCCCTCAACCTTCAGGGCAGCCCAGATCCCTATGGTGCCTTTGAGTGGCAGGTGGGGCCAAGTTCTCAGCCAGAGTCCCAGGTAAACAAGAGCCCCAAGAGCAGCCTGCTGAGGCAGCAGGACCCACCCAAGAGAGGGTGATGCCTGGAGTCAGGAAGAGGATGCGTAGAAAGACGCAGCAACCAGGCAGACACCCAAATCTCTTTTATTGGGGGGGGGGGAGGGAATGGGCCTCTTGGGGCCGGCCAGGGGTCCTCACTGCACGGCTTGTTCATTGGCGCTGCTTCCCGAGTCCTGGGGCTTCATCACGTCTGGCAGCTCCGGCGGGCTGGAGAAGGGCTCGATGCGCAGCGCTTCAAAAGCATCATCTGTGGAACAAGGGACATAGCTAGAGGGGGAACCCTGATTCTTCCCCCAACTAGGGCCTTGGTGTTCACCTGATAATCTGTAGCTTTGTGGCCCTCCATGCAAATACCCATACCCACAAAGTTAGTCTCCCCCACAGCTCTGACCCCACTGGAGTA
This sequence comes from Avahi laniger, assembly GCA_963575035.1. Lineage (NCBI taxonomy): Eukaryota > Metazoa > Chordata > Mammalia > Primates > Indriidae > Avahi > Avahi laniger. Next base: position 25,405 of record CAUYSK010079392.1, on the reverse strand, counting down.
TCTCCCACCCTGACTGTGACCCCCCGCCCAAGGCCTTTTTCCACATCTTCCATGTCCATCAGTGAGCCTGTGGGCTGACCACCTGCATCTACCTACTCTGTTTCCACGGCCCCCATCACCCAGAATGTCCCAATCTCCTTGTTCCCTTCACAGCACTTTTCCATGATTTTAGAATCAAATGACTGTATTCCTCCCCTGCTTAAAATCTTCTGGTGGCTTCCTATCTTAGTCTGAATAAAATCTCAAGTCGTTGCTGTTACGTCTTTCCAATCATCTGTCTCCTATGCTCCTACACTCTTGCTCCCTCTCCCTGTGCTCCCACCAAGCTCTTTCCTGCCTTGGGACCGCTGCACTTGCTGGTCCCAACACCTGCCACTCAGGATGGCTGGCTGCTTTTGGGCATTCAGGGTTCAACACAAAGGTCACCTCAGAGAAAACTTCCCCAGCACCCCCCACCAAGCTGAGTCACTGCATCCCAACACCCTGGGCATCACCTTGGGGGCACTTACCACTGGGCAAAATTGCCATATTTCTTTGACTGGCTCCTTTTCACTACAACAGTGGCTCCAGTAAGTTCCCACTGTCACCCCACCACACAGCGAATGAACCTACTTCACAGCTTTTCTCCTGTGCTCCCTTCCACCTGGCTCAGGGTTCTCAACTGATCAGACCCCCCAGGGAAAGCTGGCATGTCTGGAGATAGTTTTGGTTGTCATGATGGGCAGTGGGGGGCTGCAACTGGCATCTAGAGGGTAGAGATCAGGGACGCCACTACACATACTGCAGTGTACATGACAACCCCGCATGGAATTATCCGGTCTAAATGCCAGTAGTGCTGAGGTTTAGACCTGACCCAGCTTAATGTAATGCACTTGCCAAGCCACTAACCTGTGGTGACAATTCTTGCCTTGACTACCTCTCTATCTCTGATCATTAGTCTGGACAATGCCCTTTAACACTGAATTTGATACTCTTATCTCATCTTCCTGAGCAGTTAGTTTGGGTGCCTGGGAGAGGCCAGCATCTCCTCCAGCCGAGGCCCAGGAATCTAAGTGCTGACTACTTGAGCTGTGCCCAGAAGTGTGTTTAAGTAAAGCAGCTCATGGGGAAAGAGACCTGCTGGCCCACACTTGTGGCCCCAATCAAAACAGCTGTCACACGCTTCAGGGATGATGGGACCTGCGGCCCACCACATTCAATGCCATACTGGGTTTTGTGGGCAAAAACTAGTCACCTCCCTTAACTTTGATTTTCTCATTCGCAAAATGGGTCTATCAACATCTTCCATGTCACAGCATGTACATTTTTTCAAATCAGAGAAAAGGAAATTCTGGGAGAATGCAACTCAGCCTCGGTTTAGGAAGCAGACCAGATGCACTCTTGGCCCTCACTTGCCCCCCTCAAGGCACACCTGAACAAGGCATGAACTGTGCGTCTGTACCAGCCCTGCACCTGACTCCAGGGTCACTACGTGGGCAGAAGGAACCCATAGAAATGTCCCTACACTTCCCACCTGCTGAGCACTTGCAGCAGGCCAGGCCTGGGTGCACAGGGGCTCAGGCTGCATCTTCCTCTTACGGAGAAGGGAACTCTAGGCCCAGAGAGGCTGGGAGTGCAAAGATGCTGGCACCAGGACACAGCTGCTGAGGCCGAGGCCTAGCCCAGTAATCCTTAGAGAACAGAAAAGTGTAGCTAGGATTGTACTCTTCCTCTTCAGCTCTTGCCATGTTTTCTAACGAGGCAGAAAAATAATTCCTTTTTACTTTACCCAAGTTTCCCCAGCCATCCACACAGCCCCTGGGTCCACAGCTGTGAAAACACAGCTCTATAACTTTAAGTTCCCAGAGACAAAGAAGAAAACTTAAAACCCCCCTTCCTTTGTCTTGGTGGAGGGAGATACACTGGGGAGAAGTCAAGTCCTCTCCACCCTCTGGGTTTCTAGAGCTTGGGCAGGGGTAGCACGTGCTTAATGACAGCACAGGTTTTGGATCTGAATCCTAGATCTGGCAGTCCCAGTAAGTGACCCGATGTCCCCAGGCGGACTTTACTCATCCTTAGACTGACACAATCCACATGTCAGCCACACAGAGGTGCTGGGGGATTAAGTGAAATACTGCACAGAAAGAGCCTGGCATTGGCGTCTGGTTCCAGCAAGGGCCCAGCAGGCAGCATCCGGACCGCGGCTCTCTGTAACGGCTGGCAAGCCTCAGCGTGCTCATCTGCAAGATGGGGATGATGCAGTGCGGACCTCCCACGGCCATTGAGAGGATGAGATGGGACAATGGAAGTAACATGCAGAGTGCGGGGCCAGGAGCTCACTAAGTTGTCTGTAAACGTGAGCTGGTACATGACTAGGGATCTTCAAATTCTCTGGCAAGGAGGCTTCAGTTTCCACAAGCATCTGTTGGCTTGCTTTTCTTTTTATGGAGAAACACACACATACCATCGAAGGATATTGCCTACCCTTTGTGTACTGGGAAAACACTGCCCTGTGGGCTTGAAGGAGCAACCATAGGCCTCCTGAAGACCCTCTTCTTTGGCTGTTTCCATCCTATCTAGCTGTCACTCAGCCCAGGCCCTTCTCACCTGCCCTGAAGGCCAGCCCCACTGTGGCTGGGGCCTGTGGCCGTGCCGTTTGGCTAGTGAAGCCACACTCGCCCAGTGTCTTGCCATCATCCAGGAGCTGGTCATCCTGAGGAGAGAGGCAGGGTCTTGGGAGAAGCTCCAGGAAGGCCAAGTTCCAGAGACCTCTCTGGCCAGCAACTACACTGAAAGTCACAGGAGGGAAGAAAGACAGCCCCAAGTGTGGCCCAGACCACCCCAGTGTGTTATCAAACACAAATTCCAGGTTTATAGCCAAGAATTTCCAAGTCAGAACATCCCAGGGTGGGGCTGTAGAATCTGGTTTTCCAAATTCTCTAGGCAAATCTAATTCCAGGAACCAAGGAGCTAGTGTGGAGACAGGCAGAGCTAGGTTTGAATCCCAGCTCTGCCACCTTGGACAAGGTAAACATTTTGATGCGAAGTTTCCTCATCTGTAAAATGGGAATTACTGAAATTCCCAACTCACAGGGCAGCTAGGAGGTTTCAATGAGCTAGGGAGGCACAGAGGAACCAAACACAGTATGTGGCACATGGGACATGCACAGGCAGCAAGAAGGGCAGTCATTAGGGAAGCTCCAGTGGCTATCAAGCAGGAAAGGCTTTTAGAGACCCTGGAAGCTGAGGCTCTGAGCCTGGAGCAAAAGTCAGTTTCCCAGCTTCCAGATCTAGAATCAGATTAATGCCCTTAGATGACAACCTCATGCTGCTGGGACATCTAAATCAGGGGTTGATGCATCTCACTCCCCAGTGAAGACTCCAACCCCCAAGGCACTGCAACTTAATAATAACACTTGGTTTTAAAGGAGAGGCTTCTAGAACATCGGCAGGAAGTTGGGAGGTAATAAACAGTTACTTGATGATGAACTGGGGAGATCTGACATCCCAACACCCTTCATTTCTCTGCATTAATTGGGTCCCCCGCTCCCCATCGCCAGGAGTGTCTGGGGTCAGCATGATTCTGATGGGCCTACAGAGTAAACTGGGGATTAAGGGCCTCGAGGTTCAAATCCTGGCTCTGCCAATGACCCTCGGCGAACCTCAGTTTTCCTAACTGCAGAGCAAGGCTGTCCAGAGTCGGCAGGGCGCGGGCGGAACCGCTGCAGGGGTACGATGCCGCCGCGCCCCTCGGCGCCCGGGGCCTGGCATGCGATTTGAAAATCCACCCTGGACCCGACCTCTCCGTGTACGAGCGCTGCTCGTGCTCCGTCCGCACAACGGATGTCCCACCCCCGCGGCTCGGGCCGACTGCCCGGCGACTGTTTACATCGATGACACCGTCGCCGGCGCGCCCCACGTTGGGCACGGGGCGGCGGCTCCTCTCACCCCGCCACCGCCCAGCGCGACCGCGGGGCCGCACCTTGTACAGCCGCTGCTCGTCGGGCGGCCGCTTGAGGATGCCCTCGACGATGCGCTTCAGTTCGAACACGGTGCTCGACTCCTTGGCGTCCGTGAAGATGGTGGTCTTGTGGCGCCGGATCATGAGGAACACGTCCTGGGGGCGGCGGGCCGGCGTGAGCGCGGAGCCCGGGTCCCCCGCGCGGCCCGCCGCTCCCCGCCGCCCCCGGCCCGGCCCGGCCGCCCCTCCCCCCGCGCCCGCTCACCATCTCGGCGGCTGCCTCTCCCCTCGACGCGCCGGCGCCGACGCGCTCCGCCCCGTTCCCGGCAGCCCGCGCGCGACCCGGCATGCTCCGCGCGCGGGTCCGCCCCATCTCCCTCCGCCCCGTACGGGCCGCGGCCATTTTAAGGGAGTCGGAAACGGGGCGCGGCGGTTGGCGTGCGGCCGCCATCTCGGTGCTGAGGCGCTGTTCGCGCCAGGCGGCGTGGTGGCCGAGCGTTGGCGGGACACGGGAGGCGATGGCGCCATCTCGGGAGTGGCAAACGCGAGGTCGCCATGTTGATGCGGTCCGGTGGGCTCTGGGCGCAGGCACATCTATTTTGCGGGGATAACAGGGCACAGGGTGCCCTTCATCCCAGGGAGAGAGAGTGAATGATGTGCCTTGGGGGAGACACGGGATAACCCAAATGGGGGACTGAGGCAAGGAGCTCAATCAGTTGAGGTTTATTAAGGCAGCTTTACGGCATGTCTGAGAAAGACACAAGCCACAGACGCATCTTTGACTTTTTTCCTAAGGATTGTATTACATAAAATCTTAAGCGCCCCCAGTTAACTGGATCCACTCTTGGCCCAGGGGACCCCAGAAATTCTCTAAAGCTGAGTTGCTGGCCATGAGAAGGGAGGTCAGACATACCCTACCTATCATGCCCCCCCCCCTTGGAAATGACCTTTGCAGCTCATTAAGAGGCCTAAAAGGTGGCCTGGCACGCTGGCTCACGCCTGTAATGCTAGCACTCTGGGAGGCCGAGGCCGGCGGATTGTTTGAGGCCAGGAGTTGGAGACCAGCCTGTGCAAGAGCGAGACTCCTTCTGTACTGAAAAAATAGAAATTAGCTGGACAACTAAAAATATGTATAAAAAGTTAGCCGGGCATGGTGGCACATGCCTGTCTTCCCAGCTACTTGGGAGGCTGAGGCAGAAGGATTGCTTGAGCCCAGGAATTTGAGCTTGCTGTGAGCTAGACTGATGCCACAGTACTTTAGCCAGGGCAACACAATGAGACCCTCACAAAAAAAAAAAAAAAACGGGAGGGGGGCAAGGCTAATGTAACCTAAACATTTGTACCCCCATAATATGCAGAAAAAAAATTGGCTTTGCTGGAACTTTTAAATTTAATTTTTATTTGCATTTTGTTTAGAGACAGGGTCTTGCTGTGTTGCCCAGGCTGGAGTGCAGTGGCATCATAATAGTTCACTACAACCTCAAACTCCTGGGCTCAAGTAATCCTCCTGACTCAGCCTCCAGAGTAGCTGGGACTACAGGCATGCGCCACCACATCTGGATAATTTTTAAATTTTTTGTAGAGTTGGGATCTCACTGTGTTGCTCAGGATGGTCTCGAACTCCTGGGCTCAAGCAATCCTTCTGCCTTGGACTCCCAAAGTGCTGGAATTAAGGGTGTGAGTCACTGTGCCCAGCCCTATGCTGCTTAATCCTATTTTTTTAAAAACTCATGTTGTATATAGAATTGTTTCTCTTATGCCTAGTAGCTTTAATTACATACACTGATTGTGAAGTACAATAAAATCTTAAGGCTTCTCCCCACTGGTTGATTGAATGGACCCCACCGCCTGGCCAAGGGGATATCCTAAAACTAAATTGACTACCAGGAGGAGGGAGGTCATCATGCTACCCTCCCTTCTTGGAGACATCCTTAGTAACTTATTGACAGGCCTAAGGCTATGCAAGACAAACCTGCAGGTCCTCAATTTACATAACAAATGTATGTCTGATGGCTTGTCTCTGATTACCAGACCTCCTTATCTTAAAACATTCCAAGTCTTTAGACAAAGCTTCATGTCTTTAACCAATTACAAATCATAGAATCTTTAAACCCACCTATAATCTATAAGCCGGTCCGCCCCCCCCTTAGAGATAGCCCACATTTTTGGGCCAACCAATGTATGCCTTCCATGTATTGACTCCTGTCTCCCTGAAATGTATGAAACCAAACTGTAACCCAACCACTGCCAGTCCACTTGCTGAAGGCTTCTTGGGCTTGGCTCTGGGTCATGGTCCTCAAATTTGACTCAGAATAAACCTCTTTAAATTACTTTACACAGTGTGGCTTCTTTTCTGTCAACATAATTATAGTATTAACTCTTAATAATTTTTATTAAATCTATGAAGTAATTTTAACTGTTTTATCAGTCCCCAATTTTTTTTCTAACAGATTTAATATATTTAGCTTTCTACACAATGTGAAAATAAGATGTCAATGTATGTAAACTTAAACTTATGTTTAATAATTATTTCATTTTAATTTACCTAGAGATGACTCAGACATTTTATGATTATTACTTAGTTTTACATAACTATTTAAAGAGACTACTGAAAAGAATTTTGAAAGTATGACACAGGTACCCTCATTCTAATGCCTTTCTCAGCCACCTGGGATCCCAACTACCCCAAGGCTCCCAAGGATGGCTATGGAGGGCTGGGCCCGTCTGGGTCTTGAGCCTTCATATCAAGTTTAGAGCTCAGGACTAAGGACGAAGCTGTGGACATAATGCCTGACCCTTCCCAGCATGGCTGGGAGGCACAGCTGGGCCAGGGAGAATTCCACATGTTCCTCAGGCCTTACTATGGCCGCTCGGCTAGACAGCAGATTTGAAAGCTTAAATCTAGAGGCAGATCCTTTTGTAGTTTACAAGTATGATGATTGGGTTTTCACACGCCTATGTGAGGTGTGCCTCCTTCAAACCTTGTTACGATAGGAGCACATTACCCATCTGACATGAAAAAAAAATCTAAAAGCATAAGCTCATATCACAGAGCTACAGTTTTATGATTTTAAAACATCTAGCAGAGATAGTTCAAACCCACCCAGCCAGTAATAGACTTGGAAAAAAGGTTTAAACTTTGAAGATGTTTCTATCTTATTTTGTTTTACCAACAATTTAAAACTTATTTACTAAAGTAGATTTAGTTTTAGATTACTAAAGTCACATGAACTTGAAAAGCATCTGGGCTAGTTATTTAGGAGTGCCGGTGTTCCCTGGGCTATGGAGGAGACACATTGCTGAGAATGTCTTTAGGCCGGATTTGTATGTAACTCAGATCCTTGATGAACTGTGCACATACAATAGCTATAATGATAACAATACTATGGTGGCGTATGTGGTAATAATAATACAGTGTAGGCCATGCACGGTGGCTCGTGCCTGTAATCTCAACACTTTGGATGGAACCAAAGTCCAAGATGAAGGTGCCAGCGGAATTGGTTTCTTCTTAACCTCTCTCCTAGACTTGCAGATGTCTGTTTTCGCTTCTCCCTGTCAAATTTCTAGGCTATTTTTTAAAAAAAATATTATTTTTTTATTTTCTAGAGACAGGGTCTCACTCTGTTGCCTGGGCTAGAGTGCAATGGCATCACAGCTCACAGCTACCTCAAACTCCTGGGCTCAAGGGATCCTCCTGCCTCAGCCTCCCTGGTAGCTGGGACACTGGGACTATAGGTGTGCACCACTATGCCTGGCTAATTTTTCTTTCTTTTTTTTCCGGTGGAGATGGGGTCTTGCTCTTGTTCAGGCTGTTCTCGATCTTGACTTCAAGTGATCTGATCCTCCCACCTCGGCCTCCTCGCAAGGTGCTAGGATTATAGACTTGAGCCACCGTGCACCCAGTCCCAAGCTGTTTTAAAGGTACCTTTTATGTTAAATTTAACCAAATTTATGACTTGACCAAGGACACATGCTGGAAGTTAGCTATGCTCCCAGCAAAAAGTCAGGTCCCTTAGGTAGGGGTTGTCACAAAGGATAAGAAAATAATAGAAAATGGAAAATAATGGAAATAAAAGAATACACAGAGACAAAGGTATAGTTTTATAGATTTATAAAGATTATAGACAAAGCAGGATACTCAGGGGGCCTTGGATCTCTCCGTCAATCACAAAAGGCAAAGAGTGAAGTTTTACATGGGCATTTATAGGTACAGTGATCAGTTGCCAGGGGTAACGGATTTACATAGCAGCAGGTAGTTCCTCTTAGGTTAAAAGTTTTCAAAAGGCTTCTTCAGATCCCTTAACTAACTCTATCTACATGAACAAATGGTTCCAAAATCTTTCAAAGACTAACTTCCAAGTTCTAAGGTAAATTTATCACTTAACAGAAGAGTTAAACAGAGATACAGTGGCTCTATATTTTTTTTATCAAGTTATTGTGTATTGAGACAGGTAGTCAGGAGTTTAAGCAGGAACTGTCCTTTGGGCTAATTGCTTTTAGCCACAGTTGTCTGTCTGTCGGGCGGGCACTCTTTGATCAGCTCTCCTTCTGTGGCTCCTAGAAGATCTGCTCTGCCTTTCAAAGCAAGTCAGAATCGCAACGGCTTCTTGGGAAGCAGCTGCCACTGATCTTTCAGATGCCCTTCTGAGGTGAAGCAGATTTTGATATGCAAACTAACACGTTCACATATTCCTTCAGGGCAAAGCCCTGCAAAACTCCTGAGACCATTTATGTCTCTAATATAGTTATATTAATTTATGGAGCAACAGCCTATTGTAGTATCCTGGACAGAACTGAAGCCCATTCTTCTAAGTAAAGTATCACAGGAATGGAAAAACAAACACCACGTGTACTCACCATTAAATTGGTACTAATTGATCAACACTAATGTGCACATATGGGAAGTGACATTCATAGGGTGTCGGGCAGGTAGTGGGGAGGAGTGGATGGGTAAATCCACAACTAACGGATGTGGTACATGATGTCTGGGGTATGTGCATGCTTGTCAGTCAGTGCAAAGACAATTTATGTAACCAAAGGGTTTGTACCCCCATCATACTCTGAAATAAAAAAAATGGATTAGGCAAACATAACTTAAAAAAATTTCACAATGCAACTCCCCAATGATTCATATATACTAATTTATTTTTATTATGAGAATAAATTTAATAAATTAATTACATATTGGTTAATTGTTAAAGTTTAAAAATAAATAAATAAATAAAAATCTGTTGAGGCGTCGTGGCTCACGCCTGTAATCCTAACACTCTGGATGGCCGGGGCGGGAGGATCCCTTGAGCTCATGAGTTTGAGGGCAGCCTGGAGCAAGAGCTAGACCCTGTCCCTACTCAAAATAGAAAAAATAAGCTGGGGATGGTATGTGCATGCAGTCCTAATTACTCGGGAGGCTGAGGCAGGAGGATCGTTTGAGCCCAATAAATAAATATCAGTCAGAAAACTAGGAATTAAAGAGAACTTTTTTAATTTAGGATATCTATGAAGACTACAGGTGACATAACATAGGTGAAAGACTAAATTGTTTTTCTCTGTGATTCGCAACAAAACTAGGATGTCCACTGTGTCCACTCCCTATTCAATATATTATTGTATTTCTTAGACATACAATAAGCCATGAAAAGTCACCCAGATTAGAAATAAGAAACAAAACTGTATCTACTTGCAAATTATGTGATTGTCTTTCTATAAAATTTCAAAGATTCTACAAAAAGGTTACCAGAACTGATAAGTGAGTATATCAAATTCTAAATGCAAAAGAAAACCATATCCTAGCAGTGAACAATTGGATATTGGAATAAAAAGTTTACATTTTCTGTAGCGAAAAGACCACAAAATAATGAAGAATTAATCTAACAAAATATGTGCAAGATTGGCACAATCAGAACTGCAAACCACTAATGACAGAAGTTGAAGAACACCCAAATTAATGGAGAGATATACACAGTACATGAATTGGAAGACTCAATATTGTTAAGAAGTTAGTTCTACCAAATTGATTTGCAGATTCAAAGCAATTCCAATAAAACCCCAGCAATAATTGACAAGGTGATTTCAAATTTACATGGAAAAGCAAAGGAACTAGAATAGCCAAAATTATTTTGAAAAAGAACAGAGTTGGAGGAATCACACTACCTGATTCCTAGGCATACTACAACAACTGTAATCAAGACAATTTGGTATTTGCAAAGGGATAGACACATAGATCAATGGAACAGAATAGAGAGTTGAGAAATGTACTCATATTTACATGGTGAAACGATTTTCACAGAGGAAAAAGGCAATTCAATGGAGGAACAACAGTCTTTTGTAAAAATGGTGCTGATATAATTGGGCATCCACATGAGAAAAAAGAATAATGATTCTTACTCTGAAAATTATAGAAAAAGGATTTTAAAATGTATGATAGGTCTTCTCAAAAGAAAATGATTAAAATTACTCAAAAGTTCAGCTGATACATATCAGGTTGCACCCTAAACCCTGGTGATTCCCCAGTTTAGGAAGTGTCAGGTTTTTTATACGCTAAGGGAACATCGAATACATGTATTTGAAGTTTGGGCTCAGGCATCATTTTCATCGTTGACCCAAACTTGTCATTGGAGGTTCCGCTTTTGTGTCTCTTGCTCAGGATGATTGGTACAATCCCGATAATCATCAGAACAATCACTGTGGCTTTTTGGTTACCCAAGGTTCACAGAACAGGCAGGGTAGCAAAGAAAGAAAGAAGGGATAAAGGAAGGAAAAAAGGAAGACGGGAAGGAAGGAAAGAGGAAACAATGGTAGAAGGGAAGAGGAAAACTGGGAACCTTCTAATATATCTGTCTTAGGCTTTTTATACGCCAAATGTAAAACCTACCACTATGCAACCTCTAGAAGAAAAACACTGGAAAGTCTTAGTGAATTTGTGTTAGGCAAATATTTCCAAGATAGAACACCAAAGCAGAATTGCAAAAGAAAAAAAATATTGATGAAATGCACTTAATCAAAATGAGAATCTTCTGTTTTTTGAAAGACACTGTTAAAATATGAAGATAAGGATGAGACTTCCAGAATTTCAGAGTGATGATGTGTGCAAATCTTCTCCCCTTAAAAAGTAACAATAAAACTGGGGTAATTATCAAAGAACAACTATTTTTGGAACTCTAGGAATTAACCAAATCACATAACAAATTGAAGTGTTTTTTTTCAAGGAAAATACTGATCCTCATAGTGAGGCCTGTGGTCTTTTAACTTGGGGATGTTCTGATCCACGCTCCTTGCTCCATGGTAAAGCAGCCATACAGACAGCCTTGCTGCCACCAGACTGGCTGGTCCAACTTAGAGGTCTGCAGAAATGTGCCATTTCCAGGGTGCTGTAGAAAATATAGTGATTTTTGGCAAAAAATCAGAGAATGCCAGCATAGCCTTTTCTAAGGCTGCAATACTAACTGGAAAAAGTAAACAACAGTTAAAGATTTAAAGGGAGATCTTGGGAATGAGGGAATGAGCTAGGTACAGGGAACTTTGAAAAAACTTCACCATATTTCTGGGTATCTGGAAGGCTGCACAAATGTACAGGGCTATGTGCATTCCCAGGAGAGAGTGAGAGGGCCCCAGTTACCAACTTGTCCCTCTGTGAATGTGAAGATCTGTGCAAGGAGTAAGTGAAAGCCAAAATAAATTTGTAAACTGTTTGAAATTTGAATGAATGTCCTAACCCATACAGATCACCTTAGCAAAGGTGAAGCTTTACTAGTTCAATATTCTTTATGAAAACTTGTTACCAATCATTGGCTGAACACTAAGTTGTACTACCCCAGGGGCATTCCTTGCAAAGGCAGGCATAACAATAAAAACAGGAATAAAAACTGAGCAGAGACTTCAGTGACTTATACTATAGGGAAAATGACTAAAGAATTCGTTCAGGCTAGTCACTAAACATACAAACAAAAAATCAGAAACAGCCATAGCCCCTATGGGAGGTATGAATCCAGAGTTGTTACAACATGTTGTTTAAAACATCCAGTGTTCAATAAAAAATTATGAAACATGCAAATAAACAGGAATGTATGCCATACAACAGAAAAAAAAGCAGTCAAGTAGTCAGGAGAAACTGACTCAGATGGGTATTAGATGTTGGACTTAGTGGATAGAAACATTAAGTCAACTATTATAAATATGTTCAAAGAACTAAAAGAAACACATTTAAGCAATTAAAGAAGCTAGACATGGTAGTGCATGCCTGTAATGCCACCTACTCAGAAGGCTGAGGCAGGAGGATCACTTAAGCCCAGGAGTTCAAATCCAGACTGAGCATCATAGTGTGACCCCATCTCTAACAAAAAAAAAGAAAAAAAAAGAATTAAAGAAAAGTATTACAAAAATGACTCACCAAATAGGCAACCAATAAAGATATAGAAATTATTTTATAAAATTTGGAAATTCTGGAGTTAAATAATACAATAACTGAAAAGAAAAATTCACTATTGGTTTTAACACCAGATTTGGCCTAACAGAAGAATCAACAAACTTCAAACTAAGTCAATAAAGATTATAAAGTCTCAATTACAGAAAGAAAAAAGAAAACATATATATATATATATATATATGTAGAGATTCAGAGGCCTATGAGACACCGTAAAAAACAACAACGACATATCCTTAAATGAGAGTCTCAGAAGAAAAGGAGAGAGAAAATATTTTAAGATATAATACCTTAAAACTTCCCAAATTTGATGAAAAACATTAACCTACACACCCAGGAAGCTCAACATACTTTAAGTAGGATAAAGTCAAAAAGGTCCTTACCTAGACTCATCATAGTCAAACTGTAAAAAGTCAAAAACAAACAGAATATCTTGAAAGAAGAAAAATAAAAATGATTCATGATGTTTATGGGAATCTCAGTAAGATTAACAGCTGGCTTCACGTTGGAAACAATGGAGGCCAAAAGGCAGTGAGAGCAAACCTAAAGTGCTGAAACAAGCAAACAAAACAAAACAAAAACCTGTCAACCAATAATTCTATATTTAGCCAAACTATCCTTCGATAATGAAGGTGAAATAAAGATATTCCTAGATAAACAAAGACTGAGATGATTTGTTGCTAGCAGACCTGCCTGACAAGAAATACTAATGAAGTCTTTTAGGTTGAAAATAAAGGACACCAGATGGTAACTTGAATCCACATGAAGAAATAAGGAGCATGGGTAAAGTTAATTCCATAGTTAAGTATAAAAATAGTAATAAATATCCTTTTTTTTACTTCTTCCCTGCTATTGTTTGAATGTGTCACCTCCAAAATTCAGGTGTTAAAACTTAATGGCCAATGTGATGATATTAAGAGATGATGAGGCCTTCCTTTAAGAAGTGATTAGGTCATGAGGGCTCCTCCCCTTGTGAATGGGATTAGGGCTCTTATTAAAAAGGCTTCACGTAGTGTTTGGCTTCCTTGATCTCTTGCCCTTCCACTTTCTGCCATGTGAGGACACAGTGTTTCTCCCCGTCTGGAGGATGCAGCCCTCATAAGACAACCAAACCTGCCAGTGTCTTCATCTTGAACTCTCCAGCCTCAGAACTTGGAGAAAATAAATTTATGTTCTTTATAAATTACCCAGCCTCAAGTATTTTGTTATAGCAGCAAAAATGGACAAAGACAGAAATTGGTACCAGAGGAGTGGGGTGTTGCTGTAATAAATATCTAAAAATGTGCAAGCAGATTTGGAACTAGATAATGGTTAGATGCTGGAAGAGTACTATGGTTTGAATGTTTGCCCCCTTTCAAACTCATGTATTTAATTGTCATTGTAACAGTATTTACAGGTGATTAGGTCATGAGGACTCTTCCCTCATGAATGGATTAATGCCATTATTGTGGGAGTGGGTTTGTTATCACGGGAGTAGGTTTCTTATAAAAGGATAAATTTAGCCCCTTTTTGTCTCTCTCTTGCTGTCTCTTTGCTCTTCTGCCTTCTGTTATGAGATGGCATAGCAAGAAGGCCTTCACTACATGCCAGCCTCTTGATCTTGGACTTCCTAGCCTACAGAACAGTGAGAAAATAAATTTACGTTCTCTATAAATTACCCAGTTTGTGGTATTTTTTTATAACAGCATAAAACAGACCAGGAAACAGTTCTGAAGTAGATGCTGGAAAAAGCCTGTAATACCATGAATGGAGCATTAAGGGCAATTCTGGTGAGGGATCAGAAGAGGAGAAGAGCTGTATGGAAAAACTCAGTATTCTTAGTGATCATCTAAGTATTTGTGTGGTTGTGACCAGAATGGTGGTAGAAATATGGACTGTAAAGGCTATTCTGATGAAGTCTCATATGGAAATGAGGAACAAGGTATCAGAAACTGGGGGAAAGACCATCCATGGTAGAAAGTGACAGAGAACTTGGCTGAATTATGTCCATGTACTAGGACTTTGTGGAAGGCAGAACTTAGAAGCAATGAACTAAGATATTTAGCAGAAGAAATCTCTAATCAGTAAAGTGTTCAGGGTGCTACATGGCTTCTCCTAACTGCTTATAGTAAAATTCAAGAAGAGAGAAACTATTTAAGGATGGAATTTATAATGAAAAGGAAAGCAGGAAATAAAGATTTGGAAAATTCTCAGCCTGGCCATACAAAGAATAAAAAAGTGTGTTTAGGAGAGAAAACCAAGGGGGTGTTCCAGCAACTTTTTAATAAGATTAGTATGGATAGAAGGAATCCAGATGATATTCATCAAGACAATGGATGAATGACCCTGAAGATATTTCAGAGATCTTTGAGGCTTCCCTCCCATCATAGGCCCAAAGTGCCAGGGCCTTGAGGGCAGAATAGTTTCAAGGGAGGGGTGCAGAACACTGGAGGTATCTAGTCGCAGATATTTTGTTGTAGCACCACAAACAGACTAAGATATTCCCTTAACTGATTTAAAAACAATTGCATAAGAAAATTATTATGAAACAGTATTATTGGTCTTATAATGTATAAAGAGGTATCTTGGGCCGGGCGCGGTGGCTCACGCCTGTAATCCTAGCACTCTGGGAGGCCGAGGCGGGCGGATTGTTTGAGCTCAGGAGTTCGAGACCAGCCTGAGCAAGAGCCAGACCCCATCTCTACTAAAAATAAAAAGAAATTAATTGGACAACTAAAAATATATAAAAAAAATTAGCCGGGCATGGTGGCACATGCCTGTAGTCCCAGCTACTCGGGAGGCTGAGGCAGAAGGATCACTTGAGCCCAGGAGTGTGAGGTTGCTGTGAGCTAGGCTGACGCCACGGCAGTCACTCTAGCCCGGGCAAAAGAGTGAGACTCTGTCTAAAAAAAAAAAAAAAAGAGGTATTTTGCATGATAATGGCAAAAAGGAGGTGGCAACTAAGAGAAGTATATTAGAGCAAAGCTTCTACATAAAAATGGATTTAAGTTTGTACTAATTTGAAATGGTTTCAGCTTGGATGCAGATTGTAATGCCCAGAGCAAGCTCTAATAAAATAACTTTTAAAAAATATATAGTTAAAAATTCCTAAGGAATCAAAATGGTGCATTAGAAAATACCTATTTAACACAAAAGATAGTAGTAATGTGGAGGAACAGAGGAACAAAAAGGACATGAGAAATACAGAAAACTCATAGCAAAATAAAAGATGTAAATCCATCTGTATAATAAATCCATTACATACTCAAATCAAAAGGCAGAGATTGTCACACTGGCTATAAAAACAGGATACACCTATATGTTTTCAATAGGAAACATATTTTAGATTGAGAATAAAAGGACAGAAAAAGATATACCATGAAAATGGTAACCAGTGCTGGAGTGGCCATAATAATATCAGACAAAGTAGACTTTTAGGACAAAAATTGTTACTAGAGATAAAACAGAACATATTATAATGACATAAGGGCTCACTTATCAGGGAGACATAGCACTTATAAACTTATATATGCATAATAACAGAGCCCCAAAATACAAAAAAATTTGACAAAAAGGAGAAATAGAAAATTAAATAATAATATTTGAAGGCTTTAATAGTCAATTCTTGGTAAATGATAAAAGAACTGGACAAAATTAGCAATTATTTAGAAGACCTAAACAACACTACCAACTGAGGCTAACTGACATCCATGGAACACTTCATCTAACAATAGTGGAATATGCATTCTTTCCAAGTCCACATAGAACATTTTCCAGGATAAAACATATTCTAGGCTATACAACTAGTCTCAATAACTTTAAAAGGTTCTAAATCATACAAAGGATGTACCTATGGTGGTTGAGGTGGTGTGAGAGAGAAGATAGCACCCACTTAAGAGAGCTTCAAGGAAAGCGATGATCTTAGTGAGCAGCCAGCTTAAGTTAAGTTGAGGGGAAGATCAAGAGAAGTTGAGGATATTGCGGTACTTGATGATCGCAGATCATCCTCACATTAACCTGATGATTGTACTTTCCATTACACTGAGAACATCCAGGTAATCAGAAGAAAACTTCTCTTCTTCATCATAAGTGTTTTCCTCTATATTGGATTATTTGTATCAGCATACAATTGTGTCATTTCTCCTAACTCAAGAAACCCCTCTTCTGATCCCACTTTCCCTTCAAATACCCCATATTTCTCTGCTCACCTTTACAGAGAAACTCCTTAGAAGAGTTGTGTATACTCTCTATTTCAAATTCCTCTACTACTATTCACTCTTTTTCATTTAACAAATCGTTATTGAAGGCTTACCACGTGTAAGGTACTATTTTAAGAATGGAGGCTACATCAGTGAACAGGAAAGATGAAGTTTCTGCCTTAAAAAAGCTTACATTACTGTCATAGGCCCAACAGCAGTATTTTTCAAATTTTCAAATATGTCCATTCTTTTGTTCTTAGAGATCACTTTCTCAGACCCTGCTCCAATCTTTGGAGCTCCTATTGGTTGCTAAGGGTACTGCATTGATTAAAAACATTCTTTTGCCAAGCCCCTAAGTGGGATTCTGTGTACTGGAACCCACTTTTTTTTAGTTTACTCCCAGGTTTTGATGGGACACATCCTCTAGGAACTTCCCGAAGAAAGGTACATGGAAGATGATTTCTTTCAAGATTTGCAAGAACAAAAATTGTCTTCAATCTCATACTGAAATGATAGCTTGGTATATAATTTTAGGCTCAAAATAATTTTCACCAAGGATTTTTAAGGCATTGATACAATGTTTTTTTAACTTCCAGTGTCACTTTTGAGAAGACTGGTGCTATTTTGTATGACATTAAGGTTTCCAATCCTTTATATGTGACCCATTCAAAAAATTTTAATTATATATTTGAAATTATCATAGTGAAATTAACTTTTTGGTTTTCAGTATAATGAATTTTAACACATGGATTCATGTAACAACCTCCACAATCAGGATGTAAAACTGTTCCATCATCCCCCAAATCTCCCTCATTCTGCCTCTGATGGTCGGCAAACTGTCTCTCCCATCCTGATGACCAGTGATCTGCTTTTTTTGTCCCTGTAGTTTTACCTTTTTCAGAATGTTATACAAACATTCTCAGACAGTATGTAACATTTTGAGACTGACTTCTTTCGCTTAGCAAAATTTATTTGTAATTTGCCCAAGTTGTACATCTATCAATAGTTCCTAAGTACATTGCTAAGTAGTGTTAAAATGCATGGATGTACCAGAGGTTGTTTATTTATTTAGCTGTTGAAGGACATCTTGATTGCTTTCAGTTTTTGGTGATTATGAATAAGGTTGCTATGAACATTCATGCACAGGTTTTTGTAGGAACGTAAGTTTTCATTTCCTTAGGGTATATGTTTAACTTTATAAGAAATTGGCAAACTTTCCCAGAGTGGCTGTACCATTCTGTGTTCCCTCCATCAATATATGAGAATTCCAGTTGCTCATCATTCTCACCAGCACCTGATGTTGTCACTATTTTTTTGTGTGTGTTTTTGTTTTTTTTAGAGATGGGGCCTCACTATATCCTCAGGCTGGTCTCAAACTTCTGGCCTCAAGCAATCCACCCACCTAGACTCCCGAGCAAGACACCGTGTCTGGCTAATTTGTTTTTGTTTTTTCTCATTTTTTAGCGATGAGGCCTGGGCTGGTGTCAAACTCCTGGCCTCGAGTGATCCTCCCTCCTCAGCCTTCCTGGTAGTTAGGACTACAAGCATGAGCCACCATGTCCAGCTTCACTGTAGTTTTAATTTGTATTTTTCTAACGGCTAATGCTGTTGAACATCTTTTCATGTGTTTATTTGTCATCCTTATGTCCTCTTTGGGGAAGTATCTGTTTAAGTCTTTTTACCATTTTTCAATTGAGCTGTTTATTTTCTTAGTGTTGAGTTTTGAGAGTTCTTTGTATAATATATTCTGGGTGCCAGCTGGATATGTAATTTATAAATATTTTCTCCTATATTTGCTTCTCATTCTCTTAACAGGGTCTTTCTCAGAACAAAAGTTTGTAATTTTGATGAAATCAAATTTAGCACTTTTTACCCTTATGATTTCTTATGGATTATGTTTTTGGTGTTATGTGTAAGAATTTTTCCTCTAATGTTATGAATATTTTCTTCTAAAAATATTATAGCTTTATGTTTACTCATCCATTTTGAGTTAAGTTTTGTATAAAGTGTGAAATATAGGTTCAGGTTCTTTTTTTTCATGT
Source organism: Avahi laniger (assembly GCA_963575035.1). Classification (NCBI taxonomy): domain Eukaryota; kingdom Metazoa; phylum Chordata; class Mammalia; order Primates; family Indriidae; genus Avahi; species Avahi laniger. Next base: position 6,826 of record CAUYSK010079392.1, on the reverse strand, counting down.
GGATACTTAAATGTTGCAATGCCATTTTTGAAAGACTGTGCTTTATCCATTGAATTTCATTTGTACATTTGTCAAAATCAGTTGAAAGTACTTGTGAGGGTCTATTTCTGAAGTCTCTGTTCTGTTCTATTGATTTATATGCCTGTCACTTCACTAATATCACATTGTCTTAAGTATCATAAATTACAGTAAGTCTTAAGAGCGGGTAGTGTGAGTCTTCCAACATTATTCGTTTAAAAATTATTTTTGTGATTCCAGTTACTTGTTCTTTCCATATAAATTTTAGAATCATCTTGTCTGTATCTACAAAAAGTCCTATTGCCATTTTGATTGCATTGCATTAAATACATAGATCAGTTTGAGGAGAATTGGTATCGTTACTATGTTGTGTATTCTGATCTTTATTACCAAGATATGTCTCTCCAGTTATTTAAGTCTTCTTGAATTACTTTTATAAACATTTTGTAGATTTCAAAATGTAGATTTTGCCTATATTTTGCTAGATTCATCCCTAAATATTTAATATTTTCAAAATATTATAAATTATATTGTTTTTAAATTTGTTGGTTTCTATTTGTACATTTATCGTACATACTGCTTTTTGTGTATTGATATTGTATCCTGTGACCTTGCTAACCTCATTTGTTAGTTCTAGGAATTTTTAGGCTGATTTCATGGGATTTTCTATGTCACCTATGAATATGAGCAGTTTTATTTTTTCCTATTCTGTTGGAATGCATTTTTTCTTGTATTATACTAGCTAGAATTTCTAATATGATGTTGAATAAGAGTGGTAAGTATGGATATTCTTGTCTTCTTTTCCATCTTAGTGGAAAAGCATTCAGTTTTCCATTATTGAATATGATGTTAGCTGTGGGTTTTTTGTAGATGGCTTTTATCAGGTAGAGGAAGTTTCCTTCTATTCATAATTTACTGAAAGTTTTTATATTGAATGAATGTTAAGTTTTGTCAAAGGCTTTTCTTTATCAATTGATAGGATAATGTGGCTTTTCCTTTGTAGACAATTAATATCATGGATTTAATAGATTGTTTTACAAACATTGAGCAAACCTTGCATTCTTGGAATAAACTCCACTTATTTGAGATATATTTTTATTTATATACATTGCTGGATTTTATTTGCTAATAATTGATTGAGGATTTTTGCTTCTATGTTCACGAGGGTTATTGACCTGTAGTTTCTTACTTACTTGCTTGATTTTTTATTGTCTTTGCTTGGTGTTGGTATCAGGATAATTAATACTGGACTCATAAAAAGAGTTGGGAACCAGTCCCCGCTTCTGTTCTTGGGAAGAGATTTTGTAAAATTGATGTTAATTCTTCTTTAAATGTATGGTAGAATTCACCAGTAAAACCATTTGGACCTTTAGTTTTCTTTTTTGGAAGGTATTTATGAATTCAGTTTCTTTATAGAAGTATTCCAGTTATCTATTTGATATTGGGTGAGTTTTGGTAATTTGAGGTTTTCAAGATATTGATTTATATCTTTTAAGTTGTTGAATTTGTGTTTATTGAGTTGTCCATAGTACTCTATTTTTTTCTCATTTGACCAATATTAGTATCTTTTCTGCAGTCCTGCAATTTGGAAATAACCCAGGAAGGTGATTTTTTTATGCTATGCATTTTGCTGTGTTCTTATTATGCCCCTTAGGTCTGAAGGTTTGCATCATTCAATTCCAGGAACTTTTCTTGCCTTTAATTTTTCTCCCCAGTGTTTTTTTTTTTCCTCTCCTTCTGGAACTGCTAGCATTTCCCTGCTGGCAAGCTCTCTACATTTCACAGTGCCAACACCACCATTCCTAGAACTGTAGGCTGGATTTTCTGGTTTGATCACCAAATTTTCTTATTTTTTCTCTTCAATTGTCCATATTACTGTTCTCTTTCCATAGCTTCTGGGATACTTACGCAACTTCAGTTTTCATTCTTTCCATTGAGATGCATTGTTTATTTGTTTGGTTTTAATCTTTATTCTTTTATGAGGGATCTTCAAAAAGTTCATGGAAATCCATATTATGAAAAACTATTCATGGATTTCAATTTTTTTGAAACAAAATAAACTTATACTAACTTGTTATAACATATCTGAACAGGATTTAGTTTGAGGCCCTAGGAAGTATAAGACATCAGTTTGAAAACAGTCCCTATCAGAGTAACATGAATTCTGCTGAAATGAAGCAAGAACAAGCATCAAATTTATAGTGAAGCTTGTGTGGAAGAATGGTGAAATCATTGATGCTTTGCAAAAAGTTTATAGGGACAATGCTCCAAAGAAATCAGCAGTTTAAGAATAGATAACTCGTTTTAAGAAGGGACAAGATGATGTTGAAGATGGAGCCCATAGTGGCAGACCATCCACATAAATTTGTAAGGAAAAATTAATGTTGTTCATGCCCTAATTGAAGAGGACCGACAATTAGCAGCAAAAAAAAAAAAAAAAAAGCCAACACCATAGATATCTCAATTGGTTCATCTTACACAATTCTGACTGAAAAATTAATGGTGAGCAAAAGCTTTCCACTTGATGGGTGCCAAAACTATTGCACCCAGATCAGCTGCAGACAAGAACAAAGCTTTCAATGGACATTTTAAACAAGTGAAATCAAAGATCCTAAAGCATTTCTTCAAAGAATTGTAAAGAAGATGAAACATGGCTTTACCAGTGCAATCCTGAAGGCAAAGCATGATCAAAGCAATGGCTACCAAGACTTAGAAGTGGTCCAATCAAAGCAAAAGTGGACCAGTCAAGAACAAAGGTCACGGCAACAGTTTTTTGGTATGCTCAAGGCATTTTGATTGTTGACTTTCTGGAGGGTCAAAGAAAGATAACATCTTCTTATTATGAGAGTTTTTTGAGAAAGTTAGCCAAAGCTTTGGCAGAAAAACACCCAGGAAAGCTTCATCAGATAGCTTTAGCAGAAAAACACCAGAGAACGCTTTACCATGAAAATGTTCCCGCTCATTCCTCTCATCAAACAAGGGCAATTTTGTGAGAGTTTCTTATGTTATGTTATAGATAACATAAGAGGCATCCACCTCACAGTCCTGATTGGCTCCTTCTGACTTCCTTTTGTTTCCTAATATTAAAAAATCTTTAGAAGGCATCTATTTTTCTTCAGTTAATAATGTAAAAAAGACTGCATTGACATGGTTAAATTCCCAAGATCCTCAGTTCTTTAGGGATGGACTAAATGGCTGGTATCATTGCTTACAAAAGTGTCTTGAACTTGATGGAGTTTATGTTGAGAAATGAGGTTTATATTGTTTACTTTTATCTTTTAATTTCATTTTTCCATGAAGGACAATGAAGGACTTTTTTTGAAGTCCTCTTGTATTTTACTTTCTATAAACTCTTATTCTCTGTTCCTCTTTTATAGCATGGATGCAGTATCTTCTCTCACTTCTCTGGGATAACAATGAGAGGTCTTGGGTTTATGGTTTAAAAAATTTTTTTGTTCCCCATATTGTTTCTATTTCTTCTGGATTCTCCTTTTCTGTTTGTCTTGGTCCCTCTCATATTGGAGATGTTACTTAAATATCATAGGATCCCTGGCAGTCCATTAATATTAAAATTTGAGGCTGGGCACAGTGGCTCATGCCTGTAATCCCAGCACTTTGGGAGGCTGAGGCAGGAGGATTGCTTGAAGCCAGAATGATAATAAAGTGAACACCTTTGTAACCACCATAAGGTGAAGAAATAGAACATTACCAGCACTTGGATGCTTCCTTTGTGTCTGTTCTCAGTCAGTTCACCTTCTACTTTACCCCAAAGTAATGACTATCCTCGCTTTTATGGTAATAACTTCTTTAGTTTTGAGTCTTACCACTAGTAAGGAGCACTCTTAAGCATTATAGTAATTTTTTCTTTTTCTTTTTCTTTTTAACTTGGAATCTTACAGCATATGTAATTGTGGGTCTGGGTTGTGTGGCAGGCAGAATGACGGTCCCTTAAATATGTTTACATTCTTGTCCTTGGAACTTCTGACAATGTTTGGTCACCTGGCAAGGGGAATTGAAGTAGCAGATGGAATTGCAGTTGCTAATCAGCTAACTTTAAGATAAGGAGATTATTTTGGATTATCTGTGTGGGCTTAATGTAATCACAAGGGTCCTTAAAAGTGGAAGAGAAGGGAAGCAGAAGAGGGAGAACCAGAGAGATGGTAGCATGAGAATTATTCAATACAACATTGTTGGCTTTGAAGATAGAGGAAGGGGGCCACAAGCCAAAGAATGTAGAAGACCCCTAGAAACTGGAAAAGATAAGGAAACATACTCTTTCCTAGAGCATCTAGAAGGAACACAGCTCTGCCAACACCTTGATTTCAGCCCAGTTGAGACCTATGTTGGACTTCTAACTCCAGAGATATAAGATAATAAATTTGTATTAAATAATTAGTTTGTGGTAATTCGTTATGGCAGCAATAGGAAACTAACACAGGTTGCTTTTTCTCAGCATTATGTTTGTGAGATTTGTCCATGTTGTCATGGGTAGCTATAGTTTATTCTTTTTCATTGTTCTATAGCAAAGATAGACAAACTTTGGCCTATTGACCAAATCAGGCCTGGTGTCAGTTTTCGTATGGCCTGTGACTTAAGAATTTTTTTTTTGAAGAGACAGGATCTCGCCCTGTTGCCCAGGTTGGGGTGTGGTGGCTGAAAATAGCTCACTGCAGCCTCCAACTCCTGGACTGAGAAATGATCCTCCTGCCTCAGCCTCTCGACCTGCTGGAACCACAGGCGTTCACCACCATGCCCAGTTAAATTTTTTTCATATTTTGTAAACATAGAGTCTCACTATGTTGCCCAGGCTGGTCTTAAACTACTGACTGCAAATAATCCTTTCGTCTCAGCCTCCCAAAGTGCTGGCATTACAGGTGTGAGCCATCACACCTGGCCTAAGAATGATTTTTTACATTATTAAATGGTTGAAAAAATCACAAGAAGAGTAATATTTTGTGAAATACAGATTTCAGTGTCTATAAATAAAGATGGGCTTTTTTTTAAAAGATGGGGGTCTTGCTGTGTTGCTCAGACTGTTCTTGAACTCATGGGCTCAAGTGATCCTCGTGCCTCAGCCTCCCAAGTAGCTTGGATTACAGGCATGTACCCAGCGTGTATGACTGTGCCCATCCATAAATAAAGTTTTATTGGAACACAAGTACACTCATTCAGCAATGTATTGTCTATGAATGGCTTCATGCTAAAATGGCAGAGTTGAATAGTTATGATAGACCACATGGCCTGTAAAGCCTAAATTATTTACTACTAGGCCATTTACATAAAAAAGTTGCTATATGGCAATTATAGAAAGTATTATAAAGATTTCTCAAAAAATTAAAAATAGTCCGGGCACGGTGGCTCACGCCTGTAATCCTAGCACTCTGGGAGGCCGAAGTGGTGGATCGTTTGAGCTCGGAGTTCGAGACCAGCCTGAGCAAGAGCGAGACCCTGTCTCTACTAAAAATAGAAAGAAATTAGCTGGACAACTAAAAATATACAGAAAAAATTAGCCGGGCATGGTAGCACATGACTGTAGTCCCAGCTCCTCAGGAGGCTGAGGCAGGAGGATCGCTTGAGCCCAGGAGTCTGAGGTTTCTGTGAGCTGGGCTGATGCCACGGCACTCTAGCCCGGGCAACAGAGTGAGACTCTGTCTCAAAAAAAAAAAAATTAAAAATAGAATTACCATGTGATCTAGCAATTCTATTTCTGAGTATCTATCCAAAGGAGATGAAATCAGTATGTCAGAGAGATATCTACACTCTCTTGTTCACTGCACCATTTTCACAACAGCCAAGATATGCAGTCAACCTACGTGTCCATTGACACATGTATGGAAGCTCATCCATTTCGTTGCAAATAACAGAATTTCCTTCTTCTTTAAGGCTGAAAATATGTGTTTCTTCTTCGAAGTGCACCTTTTTTCTCTGAATTTTTTTTTTAATTTTAAAAGCTTTCAAATTAGGGTAAAATATATATACCATAAAATTTACTATCTTAACCACTTTTAAGTGTACAGTCCAGTAGTGTTATGTACTTTCACGTTGTTGTGCAACTGATCTTCAAAACTCTTTTCATCTTGCAAAACTGAAATTCTATACCCATTAAAAACCAATTCCTCATCCCCCGTCCCTGCCACTGCCTGCCCCTGGGGCAACCTCCCTTTTACTTTCCGTCTGAATTTAACTATTCTAGGTATATTTTGTAACTGGAATACAGTAATTGTCTTTTTGTGACTGGTTTATTTCACTTAGCAAAATGTCCTCAAGGTTCATCCATGTTGTAGCATGTGTCAGGATTTCCTTCCTTTTTAAGGCTGAATAATAGTCCGTAATATAGAAATACAACACTTTTTTATCCATCCATCTATCAAAGGACACTTAGGTTGCTTCCAGCTTTTGGCTGTTGTGAATGATACTGCTATGAACACAGATGCATAAGTATCTCTGTGAGACCCTGCTTTTATTTCTTCTGGGTATATGCCCAGCGTGAAATTTCTGGAGTATATAGCCATACTATTTTTTTTTTTTTGAGACAGAGTCTCACTCTGTTGCCCTGGCTAGAGTGAGTGCCGTGGCGTTAGCCTAGCTCACAGCAACCTCAAACTCCTGGGCTCAAGGGATCCTCCTGCCTCCCGAGTAGCTGGGACTACAGGCATGCGCTACCATGCCCGGCTAATTTTTTCTATATATTTTTAGTTGTCCGATTAATTTCTTTCTATTTTTAGTAGAGACGGGGTCTCGCTCTTGCTCAGGCTGGTCTCGAACTCCTGAGCTCAAACAATCCTCCCGCCTCGGCCTCCCAGAGTGC
>CAUYSK010079391.1:0-32462 GCA_963575035.1 Avahi laniger | reverse complement strand
AGACCAGCCTGAGCAAGAGCAAGACCCTGTCTCTACCAAAAATAGAAAGAAATTAATTGGACAGCTAAAAATATATAGAAAAAATTAGCCGGGCATGGTGGCGCATGCCTGTAGTCCCAGCTACTCGGGAGGCTGAGGCAGTAGGATTGCTTGAGCCCAGGCGTCTGAGGTTGCTGTGAGCTTGGCTGATGCCACGGCACTCACTCTAGCCAGGGCAACGAAGTGAAACTCTGTCTCAAAAAAAAAAAAAACAAATGGTGTACAAGTCTCTTGTGTACAAATGGAGATTCTTTGACTTATATAGAACACAATGTTTATTAAAGAATAATATATTCTTTATATATTTGAAGATTACATATATTATTAAAGCTAAATAGTAAACACATAATCATTTGGACATTGGACCAACAAAAAATACCTTGGGTAAGAGGAATATTTTATCATTGATATTGTGTAGAATTGGCAGAGCATGGAGAAAATAAAAAGCAGAGTGGCTTTGAGTTCATTATTTATTTCAGTTCATTTATTTATTTATTTATTTAGAGACGGAGTCTCATTCTGTTGCTGGGGCTAGAGTGCCATGGCGTTAGCCTAGCTCACAGCTCCTTAAAACTCCTGGGCTCGAGCAATCCTCCTGCCTCAGCCTCTCAAGTAGCTGAGACTATAGGCGCTTGCCACCGCGCCTGGCTAGTTTTTTGTTTCTATTTTTAGTTGCCCGGTTAATTTTTTCTATTTTTTAGTAGAGATGGTGTATCATTCTTGATTAGGCTGCTCTTGAATTCCTGACTTCAGATGATCCTCCTGCCTCGGTCTCCCAGAGTGCTAGGATTACAGGCGTGAGCCATCACTCCTGGCCTATTTCAGTTTATTATTATTTAAAATTCTTCTTATTATTTTAAAATGCTCTACAATGAATTGCTTGTACTGGAGACAAACCATTCCCATTGTCCTGTCCTTAGTATGATACTATGGAAGACATTAATTTTGCTTTGAACACAATTTTAGGGAAGAAAATGTTAAATATCTGAAGTTTGACTTCCATAGATAACAGGTATTCAATAAGCATTTTTTTGAATGTCTAACTAAGAGAGAGAGTAAAGCTGGGTGAGCCCCTCGGAAGGGGGCTGTGGACGGATAGGGAGTAGCATGCCGGGATTAGACCCCCACTGCAGAGGAGTTGAGCATCAGCAGTTTAGAAAGGGAAGTGAGCAGTATGCCAAGTTCTGTTGGTGATTGCCCTGGGGTGCGAGTGGGAAGAGCAGAAGCAAGTCAGTTCTGCTAGGCTTGACTTCCCTTCTTATTCTTTTAATTTTTCCCTTTAACCAGGGTTAACCAGGCATGTTTTCTCCATTCTGCTGCCCAGTTCCTGAGAAGACCCCTCCCACTCTTGCTTCTGTGGTGTATCTGCTTCTGTCAGGCAATTCCATAGTGAAATTGTGCAAAACAGTGAAACACTGAAGTGTATCTCAGTGTCATCCAGAACATTTGTGAGTACTTTGCATGAAAGTCTTTTTGATGACTCTTTTCTGTTCTCAGACTCAGTTTTCTTTTGCTGACTTGGAACTGGCAGGGAAAGCCCCACTACCCTTTGCAGGCATCTTTTGTGCACTTCCTCTCCAGACAGAGCAAGGGGAGCTAAGAAGTGTAATTCTTTGAGATGGCTCTTAGTTATTCTGTTTTAGTCCTCATGAGAATGTCCTATAACCTTTTTCAATCTTAGCCTTCTGTCTCCTACTCACTAATCAGAAATAAATAGAATTTCAATGTACCCATTAGGGTGGCTATCAAAAAAATAGAAAATAGTAAGTGTTAGAAAGGATGTGGAAAAATTGAAACCCTTGTGTATTGCCAGTGGGGATATAAAATGGTGCAGCCACTATGGAAAATGGTATGGCAGTTCTTCAAAAAATTAAAAATATCCTAGCATTTTGGGAGGCCGAGGCAGGAGGATGGTTTCAGCTCAGGAGTTTGAGATCAGCCTGAACAAGAGTGAGACCCGTCTCTACTAAAAATAGAAAGAAATTAGCTGGACAACTAAAAATATACAGAAAAAAATTAGCTGGGCATGGTGGCACATGCCTGTAGTCCCAGCTACTTGGGAGGATGAGGAAGGAGGATCGCTTGAGCCCAGGAGATTGAGGTTGCTGTGAGCTAGGCTGACGCCGTGGCACTCTAGCCTGGGCAACACAGTGAGACTCTGTCTCAAAAAAATAAATAAATAAAAATTAAAAAAAATTAAAAATAAAATTAACATATGATCCACCAATTCCGCCTTTGGGCATATACTGAAAAGAATTGAAAGCCAGGTCTTAAAGAGATGAAGTTGACCCTTGAACAACAAGATTTGAACTGTGCAGGTCCACTGATATGCATATGTTTTTCAACCAAATGCAGATGGAAAAAATAGTATTCACAGGATACAAAACCCATGTATATAGAGAGCCATCTTTTATTATACAAGAGTCCTGCAGGGATGACTGCAGGACTTGAATATGTGAGGATTTCATTATACCTGGGGGGAGAAGTATCCTGGGATGACTGTATTTGCACTCCCACGTTTATAGCAGCATTATGCAAAATAGCCAAGAGGTGGGTGAATGGATAAAGAAAATATGGTACATACACACAATGGAATATTATTCAGCCTTTAAAAGGTTGGAAATTCTGACACATGCTACAACATGGATGAGCCTTGAGGACATTATGCTACATGAAATAAGCCAGCCACAAAAAAGACAAAACTCTATGATTCTACTTATATGAGGCACCTAGAGTCGTCAAATTCATGGAGACAGAAAGTAGAATGGTTTTTGCCAGAGGCTGGAGAGAGTGGGGAATGCAGAGAATTGTTTAGTGGGTGCAGAGTCTCACTTTGGGAAGATGAAAAGCTCTGGAGATGGATGGTGGTGATGGTTACACAACAGTGCGAATGTACATAATACTGCCGAACTGTACACATTTAAAAATGATTAATGTAAAATTTTAATATGTATATTTTACCACAATTAAAAATAATTAAAAATAGAACTTTGATTTGTTTGATTGTTACATGTCACTTTTAATATAAAATAACAGGAAGCTACTTTGGGAGAGTTAGAGTCTGATGGTGTAGATTCCATGATCTTGCTCCTCCTAGGCAAGTTTTGAAATAATGCTCAGTGATGCAGATTGTTCAAATAGGACATGTGGTCAAATGGTGTCACCTTATTTCTTCTAGGTAAAAGAGAGAAACAAGAATAAATCAGGAAAGGAAATGGCCACCACTATCTAACTGGATAGCGCACTCTGAGACTGAGGGTTTATACTTGAAGCTCTGTATTTAATGTGCACTGCAGTCTTTAGCTCCTGCTCTTAGTTGAGGCTACTCATGCAAAATGATTTTTAGCAAAATGATTTTTGGTAAACAACTCTGAGCAAAAGTAAATGTTATGTGAATTAAAAGCAATGTTTTAAAGAACAGAGGCCTTCAAAAGATGTAATGTTGTATATATCATTTGACATTTAGGTTACCAAGCCAGAGGTAGCATGGGTTATTAGTAAAAGAGAGCCATGATTACTGTAGAGACTATTTGGCAATAAGAAATAGCAATAAGGATGCTTTAAGACTTTCCTCCTGAGGGCTCGCATATGCAATAATTTCTTTTCATAATATTCTATAAAAGTAGGAAGGAATGAATATGATTATCTCCACTTTATAGTTGGTGAAACTGAGGAACCAAGAAATAATTGGGGTGTGACACAGCAACTCATTGGCAGGGCTGGACGTAGAAGACATATTTCTAGAGTCCTGATCCCAGGGCTTCCTGGCTGTAAATAGCTTGCCTTCTGTTCCGTTGATCCTACTCAATAAAGCTATACCTCAAAGTTTCAAAAAACAGTAACAGCTGGCTCTTCTTATGAGCTTTCTAAGCAGAGAAGCCATACAAGGAGATTTGGATTTTCAGATCCTTCCAGAGGTGAGCAAATAGGTGCATGATGTTCACATAACATCTGCGTCGGTTGGAAAACCTCAGTTTTCTTGACTGTCATGTTTCATGGTTTCTAACTTCATTTGAGCAAGAAAAAAGAAAATTAGGATCTCAGTGAATTCCATTTTCTTGGCTTAGAAGCCACAGGCCCCAGTTAAGTGCCGCCCTGAATAAGTGGCTCTTCTGTGTTCAGGGAGAGACCACCCCGTGACCCAGAGATGTGGTTTCGCAACATGCACATGGAGGTTTTCAGAAGTCCTCAGCTGGAGCAGCTAAATATGACTGAGACAACACAATCCCAGAGACAAAGGTCAGCCCTATTTTAATCTCTGAGTGAGGCTATTACTCTGGAACAAGGCCCTTCTTGTTTGATTTCCTGCTATTTTCAGTGATTCACAAGCCTAAATCTCTTTCATCTGGGAGTGCAGCGCCACATCGCCCCTTTCAGACTTGTTTGTGAGTTAAAATAGTTCTCATCCTCCATCTCCTTGGAGTGTCTTCTTACAGCCATAGAATTCCTCGTGCTGTGAGCCTGAGGAGGAGGCAGAGTCAGGACAGGCTTGGAATGCAAACCCCTGGGGAGGAAGCCCAAGTACAGCAGGAAGTGAGGATGCTGCTTGCTCCGATCGTCCCCCAGAGGCTCTGAGTCAGTAACCTGGCAGGTTAGGAGGACTGACTTCTCAAAGAAAGGAGCAGAGCTCTGGAAGGCTGTAGCATTTCAGTCACCCATAGGCTTGCTCCGCATTGTCTGCTGAAGTGTGTGCATGTCACCATTTTGGTCAGTCATTTTAGTACTCAATGGAGTACTAGAGACTCCTACGGTTTTGTTTGTTTGTTTGTTTTTAAGACAGAGTTTCGCTCTGTCATTGGGGCTAGAGTGTAGTGGCAATGATTAGAGCTCACTGCAACCTCAAACCCCTGGGCTCAAGAGATCCTCCTGTCTCAGCCTCCCGAGTAGCTGGGACTACACAAGCCCACTACCAAGTTCTGCTAATTTTTCTATTTTTTTGTAGAGACAGGGTCTCACTTTTACTTAGGCTGATCTTGAACTGCTGAGCTCGAGATCCTCCTGCCTTGGCCTCCTAAAGTGGCCTGTAATTATAGGCGTGAGCTACTGTGCCCAACCTCCCATAGTTTCTTGGTAGCACAGGCCTCATGTTCAGTAATTACTGGTGAACTTGGAATAGTGAGAACTTGAATTGCTCTCATATTTATGTGTTATTTCTCCAAGTGAATGCTGCATCATAGAAGCCTGCTTACCCAGGTTTCATATATCCTGTGGTTTTCGAGTTTGCTACTTCTCGTCTTTTTGTTATAACTATATTCACTGGGGAAGTCTCTCAAATCACTGTTTCTTTAATTGTTTGATATCTCAGTTTGATGTGGTCAGAGAAGAGTTTGAGAAATGCAGCCAGTGTTAGCCTTCAGGGGATCTGTTGAGTTACCATTTATGGAGTCTGCACTCCTTGCCAGGTACTGTGCAAATGCTTTCCATACATTATCTCATTTAATCTACATAAGAATTCCATGAGATCATTCTACAGAAGACAAAACAAGACTTAGGGATGTTAGGTAATTTTCCCTAAGTCATACAATTAGTTAGTGGAAAGAACTAGAATTTCATCTCAGATCTGCACACTGCTGTATACAATACTGTATAGCAATTTTGTTAAAACATTGAAAATTAATGTTTGACCTTCTACCTAAAGTCATTGTCTTGGTAGATATCATAAAATTACATATTTTCTGAATTTTCTGTCCTTTCTCTCTCTCCCTCTTTCTTTTTAAAGAAGAGGTCCCTGAAGTCAGTGAGAAACTCTGATGAGTTGCCCTTTTGTTTTGTTTATAAGAGGAAATGTGAACTTTGTGAGCGCTCCACACATTCTTGCCACTTCCCTAAATCAAAGAAAAAAAAAGAGTCACAAAAGCATGGCTCTAATGCGTGTTTTCATATCAAAAGGTCAAAACCCACAGATCCTTTAGCTTGCTGTAAGGAAGTAGTAGGAAGAGAGCATTGTCACAAAAATACCAGGAGTTTCAAAAAAATAAATAAAAACAGTTTTGAGGCGGGTGGAGAGAAGGAATTAACATTTTTGAATTCCGATCCAAATCTAATGTTTTCAGAAGTAGCAATCCAGTGTTGGATTTGGTTGGGCCAACTCTCCACCCACAATGTGAAATGAGGAACTAGTTACCACCACTGCCATCCCCTTCTTTCCAGAGGCCAAGCAAATGGCAGATACACTACATGTGCTGCAGGCTGTGTCCATACTCCACAGCAAGGTGAAAAGTTAAGCCATTTATCCAAAATTTCAAGCCAAAGAAAAAGTGATTTGGCTTTAGTTATCTGGTAAAAGTGTTTGGAAGACTGAATTATTTTCGCAAATGCTTATCTTTGCTTGGTATAAACAGAGCGACTTTCTGATTAGGCCCTTTCAATTGATAGTTATTCCTCATGGTTTTTTAGTTACTAGACTTATCTGTGCTCATAGAAGGAGAAGTAGCTTCATGTTTCATGGGGAGAGAAGGGCCAAGGTCTGAGATTTGGTTTTTAGGTCACTGCCAAGGCTGGGGACAGATGAAAATAGAGGTTCTCTGCACTTGTGTGTTTACCACAGCACAATTCACAATCACAAAGATATGGAATCAACCTAAGTGCCCATCAACTGATAAGTGGATTAAGGCAATATGGTATATATTAATATATATGATGGTACTACTCAACAATAAGAATGAAATATCAGCCTGAGCAAGAGCAAGACCCCCCCATCTCTACTAAAAATAGAAAAATTAGCCGGTGTGGTGACACATGCCTGTAGTTCCAGCTACCCGCGAGGCTGAGGCAGGGGCATCACTTGAGCCCAGGAGTTTGAGGTTGCTGTGAGCTAGGCTGACACCACGGCCTTCTAACCAGGGCAACAGAATGAGACTCTGTCACAAAAAAAAAAAAAAAAAAAAAAGAATGAATGAAATAATGTCTTTTGCAATAACTTGGATAAAACCAGAGGCTATTATACTAAGAGAAGTATCCCAGGATTGGAAAACAATCATATATTCTCACTTATAAGTGGGAGCTAAACTGTGCCTACACAAGGGCACACAGAATGGCATAATGGACACTGGAGACTCACAAGGAGGGAGGGTAGGAAGGGCAGAGGGATGACAAGTTACCTATTGGGTACAATGTACACTACTCAGGTGATGGGTACTCCAAAAGCCCAGACTCCACCACTTTACAATATATATGTGTAACAAAATTCAACTTGTACCTCCTAAATCTATTAAAATAAAAATAAACAAAACATCTATAAAGTGGCTAAAAACAAACAAAAACCAAATAGGTGTTCTCGACTGACTGCACGTGAGAATCACCTGGGAAGTTTGTAAAAGCGCACTGATGGCTTGGCCCCGTCCGAGGCCAGCTGAATCAGGATCTCTGGGGAGGGAACTTGGTGGGGAATATTTTCTAAGAGCTCCCTAGTGATTTGAAAGCAGCTGTGGTTGAGAAACACTGAATTCATCATGGATATCATCACGTTGATGGTGGGAGGTATAAAAAAGGTGAAACATACTCCAGCTCAGGTGCCTGAATGGCCTATAGACATTTGACTTTTCGGGATAAAAATCAAAAGGAGATGAGGCAAAATATTAGGGTAGGTTTACCTTCTTGATTTTTTTCACTAGCACTGTGGTCTCATCACAGTTTTCAAGCTAGGTACGAAGACGAATTGTAAAATACAAAATTTCTTTCAGAAAGATTAAAAAAAATCTCTATATCTGATGAATACTGGTGAACAGAAAACATTGGCCAAAAAAGTGTATTTTAGAATTATTCATGTGTTACTTTCACAAAGTCACTTGGCTTTATACATTGCTAACTATTTGCACAGGCACAGTGATTTACTATACTGATTTGATAGTTTAAAATAGTGAGTCTCAAACTTTATTGTGCATCAGAATTACCCAGAGGACTTGATAAAACCCAGATTGCTGGGCCCCATTCCCAAAGTTTCTGATTAAGTGGGTTTTGTGTGGGACCCAATAATTTGCATTTCTAACAGCTTCCCAGGTGATGATGAGGATGCAAGTCTTGAGACTACAGCAAACTAAGGTAGAACTTGAACACCTCTCCCACAAAACCTCATTATATCATAAATGCGTGAATAATAAATGTGAATATTTAATTTAGTGTTCTTTTATCTCATTCCAAAATACACTCGAACAATTATCTAAAAGTATACACAATGAGTTAATTTTTTAAATTAAAAAAAAAGGCAAGGAGCCAGGTGCAGTGGCTCATGCCTGTAATCCCAGTGACTGAGGAGGCTGAGGTGGGAGGATCACTTGAGTCCAGGAGTTTGAGGCTACAATGAGCTATGATCGTGTACTCCAGTCTGGGGACAAAGAGAGACCCTGTCTCAAAACAAACAAACAATATGAAAAGATAAGGAAATTCAGGTGAAAAATAAAGGTTGAATAGTAAAATAGAATTAAACAGCACATACATATAGGAACTAATTATTTTAAGAAGATAAAGAAAATAAAATATATTTATCAAAACATAGATTTGAGAGCATCAATTCTATAAAGCATATCTTATTTTTGAGCTTTTTCTTATTTTCGAACTGCTTTATAACTTAACAAATAGAACATTTAGCTGTTCTAAGACAAAGTCAAAACGGAAAATCGCCTGGCCAATCCTAGGGATGGCAGCCAAGGATGTGAGATTCCATTCTGCTCTTCCTTATGTGTCTAGACTGCTTTCAAACAGGACAGAACGAAATGGAATGAGCAGTGACATGCCTGGTTTATTTAATAAAGCTGTGTATAGTAAGATAAGTAAACTGAAAAAGTATTTATTTGGAGCCTTGAAATTTTGAGATTCATTATCTACACAGGAACACAAAAGCAATAGCAGGCGGCAGTCCGAGCATCCAAAACAAGGCTGGCGGAGACTGTAGTCCATGACCACTGCTGCGACTCCTTGTTTAAAGGAAACAAGCAGGGCCCAGTGTTGACAGATAGTTGATTTATCAAGAGAAGCCAGAACTTGGATTTTCACACAAAATGTCACTAATTTTAGATGTTGGCAACAAATTCAGTTTAAAAAATAGTACTATGTGAGTTAAACACTGTGGGCCAGATTTGGTCTTGCTAATTTGTAGTTTCCCATCTTCAGGGATTCTTGTAACCTGCTTCATCACCAACTCCTCTGCACCTTGGGCTGATCTCTACCCGGGTAGCTAATCAGAACAGAGCCAAACAACTTGCCAACTTCTATTTGGCAAGTTATCTTTAGCCCAATGGTCCTAAATCACATCAGCATCATCTGGGAGCTTGTGAGAAAATACAAATTATCTGGCCCACTCCAGCCCTACTGAATCAGAAACCCTGAGGATGGAGCCAGAAATCCGTATTTTAACGAGCCCCTACACATGACTCTTAAATGTCCACTGAAAGTTTGAGGGCCACTAATTTACTTGAAGAGAACTTAAGGCAGTCCCATCAAACCAGAATAGATCTACTGGGTTGGGTATAAGATGAGCTCCTTATCAGCATCCCAAAGCAAGGGCTCTCTGGTTATGTGATATTCCAGATGGTGCTGGAATTATTACCTTGTTGATAGAAACTTTGGCAGATCTTTATTTAAAAGACATAATTCCAAAGTAGCATAGAGAGTCTCACGTATGAAGTCTGTTAAAGAATAGCTGTCAATTTAGGGATTGTTGTCAATGACCATTTACTCATTCTTGCCAACTTCTCCAGATGTTGTGGTTGGTGTCAGCTGAAGGCATTCTCTCATTTTCTCTCTTACCCACCAAATCTTACCTATTTTTCAGAGCAGCCCTTGCATATTTTTTGAGGATCATTAGAATGTGAGTATAGAGAGAGGTCCTTGCAACTATTTTAATGTGGAAATAGCTTTATAAAATAAGAGTCAAGATATATCTACAGGAGGGCACTCATTCTGAATGAAGAAGAACTCAGTTTTAAGTCAGTGTATTTTCCAATATCTAGACATGTGACAACAAATACCAACATTTCAACTAAGCCTGCTATTTTTATCTTTATATTTGACATCTTGTAATTACAGGTGAGCAAGGTATGGGAAGCACTAAGGAAATTTGGTTTCTTGTCTTGTTTTTGTCCCTATCCATCTGTGTGCCCTTGGGCTGGTCACTTGTGGGCCCCCTTTTCACAGTCTGTATAATGAAGACCTTGACTGAATGATCTCTGAGGGCTTTTCAGCTCTGAAAACAGTCTACTATATTAAAATGCATTCCATTTAAATCACATGGTATGAGCTCATTTACTTGAACTTTAATAGCAATACTTAAGCATTTATATATTGCTTTTCATCTTCAAAGCACTTAACATACTTATGAATCCTTCCAGCAACACTTCGAGGTAACTAAGTACTATTAAAACAGAGAGAGAGAGAGAGAGAGAGAGAGAGATTTTAAGTGATTTAGTGATTTACCTCTGGCTAAAGGAAAAGAATATACCAGGGCTGCACAATTAAAAATAAAAATTATTAAAAGAGAGAGAGAATATACCAGGGCCAGAATTAAATCTGACTCCATCTGTCATATTAGCACATTGATAGCCACATTAGAAAAAAAAATTTTTTTCCTTGGGGCCATGGTGTTTTGTTTACGAAAATAGAAGAAAAACTTCAAAAACAAAATGATCCTTTCTTATGTACTGAAATATTTGTTATTTTTTATTGTTTTCTGTGTATGAGTTATATGGAACTTGAGAAACAGTTCGTGTGACTCAAGATAAAGAGACTTGTGAGTTACATACTCTTCATGAGGCCGTGGGCTCAAAACTAGTGTGAGTTAAATACAACTCACATGACATTAATGTGTTAGACCATGGTATCAAAACTTTCCTTCCTCTGACATTCTTAGGGTTAAGTTTAGCTGCTCCCTTCAGCTTTAGTCCAGGATTTTCTCTAATCTTTATAGGATGAAGGCATTTTGATGTTGTCTGCCTCCTTGAAAGGCAGAAATCACATCTTGTGCAAGCGCAGTGCTCCCGTCATAACTGAAGCTTGCTGTTGGTGACGGTGATGTGGGTCCTTTTCTATTTAAGCTGATCTAACCAAAATCAGAAAGAAATGTATCTATTGTAAGAAAGTGAAGCTTTCTATTGCAAGAAAGCAGTAAGTCCATGATCATGTACATTTTTGGCTACTGCCTTGAAGGTTGGCAGTCTTACAGCTTTCCTGTAGCTTGCCAGAGAGCAAGACCTTTTTAAAATAATGCCAAACACACCTTGAACTTCGGTAACCTTTGCTCTTTAATGCAAATGTAATTCTGAATAGGGTCTATAATCAAAGCCCGAATAATGAAGTAATTTCTTAAAAATGTAAAGTTTAGTTTGAGAATTCATAACCTTGACACTCAAAGAACAGTATGGATGGAGTGAGAGCCATGGCAGAGGGATGGCAGGGAGAAAGGGAGAAAGGGTAAGAAAAGGAATTCTCTGGAGGAGACTTGTGCTAACTGCATACGTACGAATTGCCTGTGGGAAGTATCCATCTATTACCCCAGTGTCTGCCAGAGACCTTCAGAGGTAGGAAACCTGGTACACAGAGGGAAACACCAGAAGGACCCACTACATAAGTGATCCTCTTTTTCTAAATTAGGTCACTGTTACCACAGTGCTACACATTTTACTTTAAAAATTAGTTCAGATTAGACTTTTTTTTTTTTGCTTTAATCCAAGAATTCATTTCTCTGTAAATTCCTAATTCGGTATATTACAATTTTAGAGATGTTTCAGGGTCACAGAAATTTGAGAAGTGGCTACTTATGCTATAAAATATTAATGTATAAGGTTATATGTTATGTTTTGGTTGAAAAAAAAAAAGACAACCTGAAACTGGCTCATCAATATTTAATAATAGGCTGGGGAAATCCAGCTTTGTCTAACTGTGTTTTCAAGTTGTGCGATCTTCTCCTGGCACGTGTTTTAGACTGCCCTGGAGCTTATTGTAACTGCCTTGTTCGTACTGTTGTGAACACATGCATTTGCCTCAGAAAATACTTTCCTGTTTCCAAACCTGTTGGCTCATCAAATTTTATTTTCCGAAAGTGCTAAGGTTTGCTATCAGATGAAAATATATTGTGGAAGAGGTGGCTAGAGGGGCCGGCCATTTGTTTCTGACTGAGTGGCTACTGTGCGGACACTTCCGGGAGACCCCAGCAGACCTTGCGCCTGGTGCTCCTCTTAGCAGGTTCTGAAACGTGATGTTTTCTCTTGCTATAGGGATGATACAGTTTTGAGGTGATTAACTCACTCATGTTAATCTACTGATGAGAGGCTTGTTTATAGACATTTAATAATTTGCAATGTGAAATAGTGAATAGACTATTTTCGAAACTGGATGACTTCAGAGAATTCCTGGGGTTCAAGACATCCTAGATCAGTAATGTGAAGGTGTCTCAGTGAGAAAAGAATCACCACATACAAAGGAAGTTGACCAGTGTTGGGCCTTAGTTTGTCCAGGCAGTGGAAGAGCCAGGAAAATTGTCTTGTCTTCATTAGTGACTAGAAGTCGCTTGAAGCCCTCAGAAAGTCTCTCTTTCTTACAAAATGCTGAAGGAATGCTTGCAAATTTCTACTTTGCAATTCTTATTTTTCTTGACATTGCAACTATGGAAGTGATTTCCACTTCCAGATGGAAGTGATTTCTCTGTGCTCCATAAATCTGCCCAATACATTCTGCTTTGTATTTTGATTGTCTACATATCTTATTTGCTATGTTACATTTAATCTCTTTTAGACAGAAACCCTATTCTATTAATCACTTTATCTCTTTTTGTGTCTCTAATTGCACACAGTAGAAACTCAACACATATGACTTCCCCATTTATTAGTTTATTCAGTCAACATTTATTGCCAGGCTCCCTTTTATTTTGTTTTTCACCAAATAGTTCCTGCTATGAGAAATCTGGATAGTGATCCTGACTAGAAAAAAAATCCCTACCCTACTGTTTACAATATTGTATATCAGGAATTTAGAATCATTTCCAAGGAAACAGCATTGTCCTCATCCTGTATGTCCATCAAGTGTGAAACAATGTAGTAAGGAATAGATTATCTAACAAATAAGACTTTTGCCACAGGCCAGGCGTGGTGGCTCACTCCTGTAATCCTAGCACTCTGGGAGGCTGAGGTGGGAGGATTGCTTGAGCAATCCTTGAGTTTGAGACTAGCCTCAGCAAAAGTGTGGCCTTGTCTCTACTGAAAATAGAAAAATTAGCTGGGTTTGGTGGTGCACGCCTGTAGTCCCAGCTACTTGGGAGGCTGAGGCAGGAGAATTGCTTGAGCCCAGGAATCTGAGGTTGCTGTGAGTTAGGCTGATGCCACAGCACTGTAGCCCAGGTGACAGAGTGAGACTCCATATTAAAAAAAAAAAAAAAAAAAAAAACACTTTTACTACAAAAATGCTGTCATTTCTTCAGATACTGTAGGAAATATATCAGGGTACCAAAATATAAACTACTATATCCCCAAATTCTTCTCATGTACTTACTCTTAAAAGAATGCCAGAAAGTAGTCTTCAAGGCCCATGTATTTCAAATGTGTTAGAACACGCTTTATTGGAATTTTGCTTAGCATCATTGTGAGATGCAATATCGGCGTAGCCTACACCATTTCTCCAGAGTGAATTTTGAAAGGAAAAGGAATAAAAATGTCTAAGGCTCTACTTATATTAATGTTAAGTAGGTGTTGAAAACTAAGTTAACTAACCTGCTTTCCTAATTCCGCTTAACTCCACTGACCCTTTAAATTGTCTCTTCTTTTTTGTATTAGAATTTTTGAAATAGGTAATACAGTTCCATGGTTCAAAAAACAAAAGATACAAAAACTATTCAGAAGTAATTCTATCCTCTTCCCTTGTCTGCCTGTACCCTCATCCTCCTCTTTTTTCACTAAAAAATCCTGCTTGGCATTTTTTAAATAATTGTACTTAGTGTTCCTTCATTCTCATTTAAAGCTATAGAGTATTTGGTTGTAATGATGTACCATAAATAATGTAAATGGTCATCTATTGCTATAAATTTAGGTTGTGTCCAGTGTTTTGCTATTATAAACAATGATTCAATAAATAAAGTTGTACAAAAGTCATTTTGCAAATAGGCAAGTATATTGGCGGAATAAATCCTCGAAAATAGAATGGCTGAAACAATTTCTGTGTGCATTTACTAATTTGTTAATATTGCCAATTGTCATCATAGAGGTTGTCCAAATTTACATTCCTAGCAGCAGAGAGAGGATGTTTCCCCACAGGTATTTTTTCAAACCTTTGAATTTTTGCCAATCTCCTAGATAAAAAATAGTATCTCAGTATAACTTTGATTTGTACCTCTCTTATTATAAGTAAGACTAGTTTCTGTTCTTGTGTTTAACTGGTTTCCACTTTATAAACAGTCTATTCATATGATTTGCACACTTTTGGGTTGTTCTTTTTATTTTTTATTTTTAGGAGCTTTTTATTTATTAGGAAACTTAATGTTTTGTAATTTAAGTTGAAAATTTTTTTTTGCTAATTTGTCATCTGTTTTGCTTGTGTATGTGTGTTTCAGAGGTTTTTTAAATGTTAAATTTTTCAAGTTTTTCTTTTTCTTTTTTAATTTATGGGAACATATCAACCCTAACAAACTCTTTCTTTTATGGTTTCTAAATTTTGAGTCATATTTAGAAAAACCTTCTGTACTCAAAGGTGGTAAAAGATTCTCTTATGTTTTCTTCTAAATATTCTATGGTTTCATTTTTTTATGTGTAAATCTTTGTTCCCTTTGGAATTTATCTTTGTGTATAGTGTCAGATATAGATGAATCAATTATCTTTTGCCATGATCAGGAAAACTAAGTTGAAAATCTTCTTGTAGTTTGGAATAAAAACTGAAACTATCTATATAATATTATATGAATGGCTTAGATTGGGTGTCTACAATGATTGCTCAACCAAAAATACTCTTTATATTTATATTACCTGGATATCTTCCAACTTTTCCAAACTTAATTTAACAAAGAGGAGTAACTCCTCAGAAGACAAGCCTACTTAATCATTGTTTATGCAATTCAGCATAAACTTTACTGAGTTTCACAGCACTAGACACAATAAAGTTTGAGTTTAAAATTCAAAATTTTGATAGTCTGATAGGATGGCAAGACTTAAAACCACCCAAAAGTGAATACAGAGCAAACATTGAGTTGGACATAGCAAATCTGTGCTGCATAGTTTAAATGCAGTATACAGGTGAAAAGGAAAGAATAATCAGTAGATACAGGGTTTTCATTTTAAGTTAGAACAATTACCGGAAATAAACATTTTGACACTACTTCTAGAAGGAAATGGCTAAAGGAGTAAGTAAAAAAGGGGCATGAAGTGGCTTGGTAGTAAAGTGAGCTTCTTAAAGCTCCTAGCCAGATTTTTACTGGAGAAGATACAAAACAGGTGTGAGATGTTGACAGAATTTGCCATCACTTTTAAAGACCTACTTAGGGAAACTAAGTGTGAAAGAGTCCATATGTTCCTACGATAAGACTACACAATGGAGCTGTTGCTAGAAACCCCTATCTCATTTAAGATAACAGGCACTTGAAGATGACCAGGACAACAAGCAGATGAAAAAGGACAAACCTGGCCAGGCCGGATGGCTCACGCCTGTAATCCTAGCACTCTGGGAGGCCAAGGTGAAAGGATCACTTGAGCTCTGGAGTCCAAGATCGGCCTGAGCAAGAGCAAGACCAGTTTTTTCTACAAAAACTGGAAAAAATTGGCTGGCTGCGCCTGTAGTCCCAGCTACTCGGGAGGCTGAGGCAGGAGGATAACTTGAGCCAAGGAGTTTGAGGTTGTATGATGACACCACTGCATTCTAATAAAAGGGCAAACCTCATGCAATCTCCAACTCCACATCACTCAGTTCACATCGGGAAGGACTGCTGCTAGTCAGTATGGTCAGTACTGACCACTGTGAGTGAAAGAGTCTCACAGATTGTGTGCTGCCCTTAGCATATGGACAATTAAGGAAAAATTAATGAGACAAAGCTTTAGTCATAAAGATACTTCTTTTGGAGATGCTATAAATATCACAGTAAAATATACCATGTAAATGTTTATGTTGGTCGTTTAAAGAGCTCTGAAAATATGGAGAGAATACTGGACTGGATGCCAAAAGAACTAGTATTTAATTCTGGTTGTACCATTTAGCTACCTAAGCAAGTAAAATTGAACAAGTCACTTTTGTGTTCTAAATTATTCAGCTTTACTCCTCAAGTAATAAAAACTATGAAATCTCAGTAGTTTACAACAATGAAGAATAAACAAAGTTCGTTTTGTATTTTTTTGACACTGAGAAGATGGATTGGATGCATATCTGCTCTAAGAGTCATCTCCATTCCACACTACAGGAGCTGCTCTCTCCAGGACATGTGACCTTGTGGCAGAGCGAAAAGAAAAGGGAGCTGGCAAATCACATGCTGGCTGTTAAAGTTTCTGCACAGCCACTGCAGATGAAATGTTCTCTCAAACGCCAATGGCCAAAGTACATGGCCAAGCCCAATGTCAGTAGGGTAGAGATATTAATATATATCTCTCCTGTAAGAGACACTCCATGTTACATGGCAATTGGTGTAATTAACTAATCCTTTTATAGAAAAAAGGAGTGAATATTTGGGTACAACATACTCCAGATTATCATTATTATTATTTTTTGAAGACAGGATCCCACTCTATCACGTAGTCTAGAGTGCAGTGGCATGATAGTTCACTGCAACCTCAGACTCCTGAACTCAAGTGATCCTCCTGCCTCAGTCTCCCAAAGTGCTAGGATTACAGATGTGAACCACTATAACAGCCCAACATACCCCAAATTCCAATCATAATTTTATCACTGCTTCCTGAGTTGCAATGTAACACTCTCTCTCACTCAGCTATTAAATGGGGACTTAGATGATCTTTATCATTCTATGTGGATGGAAGTTCTATGATTTTGGAAAATATCCCTTTCAATTTGTTGTCAGAATGTGGTTAGAAGGAAGGAATGCTGCCCCTGGGCTATGATTACCTAAAGACAGGGTTCACTTTCTATCTCTGTTCCTATGTGTGCCTAGTACAATGATGAATGACAACTATAGCTGGTTATGGTTAACTACATTATCTCATTTAACTTAGGTGGTGAGTGATAAAGTTTGGATCAGAACCCAAGTTTATTGAATTCTCCAGTACAAATGATCTTGTGTATATATAGATCTTAGTTTCCTGAATTCATTTGGCAGTATGATGCTTTTAAAATTATTACATGTTGATGAGACAGCAACTGGAACTCATGAGAAATACGGTAGGCTTGGGTTAACGGAAACCATAAACTGATCTCATGAAAAAATTAATTGTAATTAGAAACTATTAAAATGTGATCCATATGCAAATATACAGTTGACATTGGATAAAATATAAATATCTGCTGAGTTGATAAAATAAGACACTTAATACAGACCAGTAATCATATTAGAATATAGAGTGCAGCACCAGTTGTTGGGTAGGTATAACCTGTGTAGCCGTGGTTGATTGTATGTCACAGGATTTGTGTTACCTGAGAGGATTTCATTTTGTTTTGTTTTGTTCTGTGGAACATTCATTCATATTTTATGGAACACTAGTGGGGTTTTACTTTAAGGAGGATTTTGTTTTAAAAAAAGAAAAAAAAGAAAACTCTGAAAATCACTGGTCTAAAGTTTTAATCAGCATCTGATTGATTAAGATCAACAACTGATTAATTAAAACCTTAGACTAGTGATTTTTGAAACTTATGTACCCAATTTAGTGTACAGGCCTGGAAGAGTGACAAAGACCACCCAGGACCCAGTGCATTATTCCATTCTTGTGTTTAGCACATTCTGCTGAACATATTTATTCACATCAGTATGTCTCCCACTTAAGACTCTGAGCTTGTTGAGGGAATCTTGAGTCCTCACATAGAATCGTTGCTAATAGGTTTCACAATGAGCTTCATAGAATTCTATCTATCCTGAAAGGAAGTACAATTTGGTTGATTAGAAAATATTTGTACACACAAAACACTCAGAGGGATGCTTTTAATAAAGTATTCACATGAGTAGGATAATAGATATTTTTAGTGTTAATGAATAAATTGTCCTTTAGGGAACTTCACCTTGAATAGGACCTACAAAGACTGACAGTCACAGAGGATAAAGGAAGTCAGTGCCATGGAAGATAAAACAGGAGTGCTAAAATTTTATGAAATTTAATCCAATTCACTTAATTCTGTGTCCTTAATTCTACACAAAGATGCTTTCATGCTCAAAAGACAATCACTTATTCTTAAGCATAACTGGACTTTTCTGGCTGGTCTTAACCACTGCAGGACTTTTTTAAGCCTAAGATTATATTAATAAGATGGCCCCCAGTGGTTTTCATCTCCTGCCATTCTCACCTTTGTGTACCCCTTCTTATATTGAATAGAACCATATAAACGGTATGTAGTGTAAACAGTAGGACACTGAAACCATGATGATGTGTGGCTTCTGAGGCTAGGTCATAAAAGATATTGTGGCTTCACCTTGCAGCCTTGGATTACTTCCTCTGGGGGAAACCAGCTGCCATGTGGTAAGGACATTGAGTTGTCTATGGAGAGGTCTACAATAGGGAGTGAGTGAGGTCTCTTGCCAAGAACCAGGCATATGAACAGGTTATTTTGGAAGTGAATTTTGAGCCCGTAAAGACTTCAGGTAACTGTAGCCCTGGTCAACATCTTAATTGCAACATCTGAGAGATCCTGAGCCCAAACCACCCAGATTTCTGGCCCTCAAAAACTATGTAACATAAAAATATTTACTGTTATTTTAGGATGCTAAGTTTTGGGTAATTTGTTAGTCAGCAATAGATAATCAATGCAGAATACTGATATAGAATACCAAGATTCCCGAGAATCTTGTGTTAAAATTATGCATTCTATAAATGAAAACAAATTTTTCTTTGTCTTGATCTCATGCCATATCTTGCCAACAGAATCCTTTGCCCCTTTGGATTTTCTTCCTAGTTCCATTCATGACACACACCTGGGGTCCCTTTTCCACATTCCCTCTCTGGCAAACTCTTTATCAGACTTTAAGACCCAACTTAAAGAAATCTTCTCTATGAGTAGGATTGGCCCCACGTGACTAAAGAACTCCAATTAGCAATGACTTAAATAAGAGAGGTTTGTCTTAGTTACTGTTCTTTATGTAAAAGAATACCGGAGGCAGGCAGTTCATTCTGTTAGAATGAATATACTACAAAGATCTTACAGACACAGCTCCTTCTAGCTCACAGCTAGATCCCTTTTTCATGTTCCAAGATGTCAGCATAAGCACTTTCACCACTGATTGGAGGTGTCAAAATAGAAGTTGGAGGAAAAAATGTAAACTATGTGCAACAACTGTTTTATTTCTATTTATTTTTATTTTATTTTTTTAGGGACAAGGCCCTCCAACTCTTGGGCTCAAGTGATCCTCCTGCTTCAGCCTCCTGAGGAACTAAGACTACAGGCAGGCACCGCCATGCCCAGCTGATTTTTTATACATTTTTGTAGAGACAGGGTTTTGCTATATTGCCCAGACTGATTTTAAACTCCCAGTCTCAAGTGATTCTCCCACCTTGAACTCCCAAAGTGCTGGGATTACAGGTGTGAGTCACCACACCCAGCCCATCAGTTGTTTTTGTTGTTGTTGTTGTTGTTGTTGTTGTTGTTTTGAGACAGAGTCTTGCTCTGTCACCTGGGCTAGAGTGCCGTGGCATCAATCTAGCTCACAGCAACCTCAAACTCCTGGGCTCAAACAATCCTTCTGCCTCAGCCTCCCAAGTAGCTGGGACTATAGGCGAGCACCACCATGCCTGGCTAATTTTTCCTATTTTTGGTAGAGACAGGTCTCACTCTTGCTCAGGCTAGTCTCAAAATCCTGAGCTCAAGTGATCCTCCCGCTTGGGTCTCCCAGAGTGCTGGGATTACAGGCATGACACACTGCGACCAGCCAACCATCAGCTGTTTTAAAATAAATTTGTTGAAGCTGCCGCTCAACATTTCTCTTATATCTCTCTGGTCAATAACCAGTCACATGGTCACACCTCATTTACAAAAGAGGCTGGGAAAGGAATTTTATTTTGGTTGTTCCTATGCTCAGCTAAAAACTGGGAATTCTAATACTAAGGGAGAGGTAGGCAGGTTCAACCTAGAATGGATGCTGTATTGGAGCAGACAATAGCAGCCTTGGTCAGATCTTCCCTGTGTCCCCTGAGGTTCATTGCGTCCTTCAGTGAGTTCCCACTAGCCTGTGAATGCCTCAGTGGGGAGGCTTATTTGCCTTTAATGACCAAAAGAGAGAGTAGGCTTGTCTTAGTCCGTTTGGATTGCTATAAGAAAGCACTATAGACTGGTAGCTTATCAACAGCAGAAATGTATTTCTTATAGCTCTGGAGTCTGGGAAGCCCAAGGTCAGGGTACCAGCTGTGTCTGGCAAGGGCTGGCTTCTCCATAGATGTTACTGTGTAGCTATGTCCTCAGATGGTGGAAGGGGCCAACCAGTTCCCTTGGGCCTCTGTTATAAGGGCACTAATCTCATTTATGAGAGTTATGCCCTCATCATCTAAGTACCTCTCAAAGGCCTTGCCTCTTAATGCTATCACACCGGGGATTAGGTTTCAACATATGAATGTGGGACACAAACATTCAGACCATAGCAAGATTTTTTAATAAATATGTGTTGAATGATTGCACAATTAAATGAATGCTGTGTTAGCTAAGGGTTTTGAGTCCTAACTTCTCACTTCTTTGAACTTCTTAGCAAAGGTAGTCACTATTAGTTTCTATTTCTCTAAAAATTCCAGAGAGCAATCCAACAAAATGCTATGTTATCAGCTAGTTAATCATTAATCTAAGATCTTATTTATTAGTGAATTTCCCAGGACACTTGCTTTTGACTTGGGGAACACTTCAATCTTGTTGTAAGACAAAATATTGTAGCAAATGTCCATTCTGCTAAATCATATTACTAAATCACATTTAATCATAAAAATATAATTCAGGATGTGAACTTCATCTGAGATAAGGGAGTACAACACTAAAGAGTCTCATAAACTGTTAGAGGCATGCTAAATAGGTATAGCTGTTTTTGTTAACAGTGATAGTATATGAGAATTCTCATATAAATGTGAATATAAATTTCTCCTTAGTCGTTCTAATTCTGGAAATTCATCCTAAAACAAATAATTCAACACAAAAAAAAATTCATGCACTAGGTTGTTCCTTGGTGTATGTATTTATAGTATATTAGTGATCAATTGAAAGCAAGTAACTAAATACCCAGCAATAGGGAACTGATTTAATAATGCATGGTGTTTCAATATAATAAAAATTCAAATAATTATGAAAATATGAAAAGAGTCATGATTTTTTGCTAAGTGAAAGAAAAAAGGGAATATGAAAATTCATTTTCACTGTCATTACAACCATGCAAAATATGTGTATTAAGAAAAACCACAACAGAACAAAAAATAGAACTACAAAATGATAGCTTGGTAAAATGGTAGATTGTGGGTGATTTTTCTTTTTAAGAAAATTTTCTTTAATGCTCACTTGTCATCTTAGCATAAACATATGAGAAAAATTTTTGTACAATTGATTACCAAGTCCTGTAATAAACTAGTGGGTGACGTACTACGTCTTTCAAAGTCTTTGTTGTGCTTGTGGCTGGAACAAGGTTACACTGAGAAAGTACTTAACCTTGTGCTCTTAGATTTCTCCAGTAACCAAAAAGTAAATATTTCTTATTATTGGCCATTGAAAGAAACATGAATTGGAGTAGGTCTCAGTGAATCTCGGGTCTGGTACCTACATCTGATGAACAGGTTTTTTAGGGGGTAATGAACCATTAATTAACATTTTCCCACTTTTCTTTGGACATAAATTATAAATTGACTTTAGGACTCACAGCTAGTTGTTTTAGAGAATGTAGGTAGAATCAAAGACTCAACATATTTCTCCTTGTTTTTTCATTAGTATTGCTTAGCTTAAAAAAGTGCACATATATCTGTTATATACATATTCACTAGGATTTATGTATGTTTACAAATATATATATCTTCATCAGGATTTATATGCTGTAAATCTAATAAGAATTTTGAGTCAACTTGACTAAATTATTTCCTTCTTTTTACCCAAATCGTAGAGTTTATATTTGTGAACATTTCATTAAAGAGTGACTAGGATAAAAGACATCATGTTCGACATTACTCTAAAAGTTAATAGGATTTTAGAATTCTGCCAGGAATTGAGCAATTGGTTGCCTATAGGAAGGTAAATGATTTCTCAAGATGTTCTCTGTTCTCTGATGTGACTTACAGTGAGCACAGGTAGGAAATGTTGCTTACAGGAGACGTGGTTTCACGGCATGACTTTTTAAAATAATTATTGAGCTATAATTTCCATATATAAAATCTACATTTTTAAAGTATAAAATTCAGTGAATTTTAGTATATTTACAGAGTTGTGCAACTATTACCACTATCTAATTTAAAACATTTTCATCATCCCAAAAAGAAACCCCATACCTATTAGTGGTCATTTCTCATTCCCCCCATCCCCATCCCTGACTACCCTTTATTTCTGTCTCTCTGGAATGGCTATGTGAATGCTAACATAGCCACCGAATCGACTCTGTGTGTGTGTGTGTGTGTGTGTGTGCACACATGCACATGCATACACATACATAGATGTATGCATGTATGAAGACATTGCAAGAGAGGGGTTCTTTCAGATTGCAAAAGTAGAGACATAGTCAGGCATTCAGATGACTTCAGGTGTTAGAAATTTATTTAAAAGGCAAATGTGAAAGTAAGGAAGAACAGGACATCTTTTTTGCAGGCCACATAAAGAGCTGAAAAGTCATAAGAAGACATACATGGAGTAGTTAAGTTGTGAGTCCTGGAACCAGTCTGCCTGAGATTGAATCTTGGCATCTTTATTTACTCCATGTGTCATCTTTGGCAAGTCACTAAACTACTTTTCCCTTGTGTTTTTCCACTTTTAAAATGAGCACGATGGGAGAACCTGTGCTGTGGGATTGATAGGAAGGTTAGTTGAAATGATATACATAGAGAACGGAGAATAATGCCGCTGGCTGCTGTTGACATATTAACTATTATTGCTGAGGATTAAATATATCTCCACTGATTCGATTGTTTGAGCATTTTGTGAAAGCCAGCTGACTTTTTATTGGCTCTGTTGGTGGTTTTCACATGAGTGACTCAGCTTAATCTCAATGATCCACAGTTTCTCTCTACTCCACTCTCTACCTCATGCGTTCTGTTGTCTCATGGTTCCGGCTCTGTTGCCTTTGCTGTGGTTTTCTTTCAGCTTCCTCATCACTCCACTGATGACCAACTCTTGCCGTCTATAAGCTCTGAAAGAAAATCTGACAGATTTGACAAATCCTAATAGAGTAGAGAGTGTCTGTATTGGGTAATGTCAACTCTAGTTCTGAATCAGCCTACAGTAGCTGGTTACACACATGTACACACATGCACACAGAGGAGGTATGAGCTTGGTGAAAATTCTGTGGCTTTTTGAAAAGAGGGAGGTATAACTTTTAGGTACCTTGCATGGAATATCCAAGACAGTCATGGCATAGGAAGATATTTGCTATATTAAGTGAGAAAAGCAGAATGCAAATTTATACAACATAATTAAAACAATGGAAGGAAATGTACAACTTAAAAAAATTATGATTTCTATGATTTAGGCAGTGAGTCAATGCTATTTTTCTTTTCTAACCTTTAGTAGAATCAAATTTTCTCAAATGTGCAGATATCACTTTATACAATGTATTTTATAAAGTCTAAATAAAAATATCTGTTAAAGTGCAGCCATTTCTCCATCTATAACCTATGCACAAGAAAAACAAATAGTTGTAATTACTTAGGTAGTTTAGGTTGGGGATTTTATAATTGAGACAGAAAAAAAATTTTAGACAGGATTTCTTATGTTGTTTCTTTGCCTAAGTGACACAATTAAATAGTTTTCACCATCTTTATTCTCATGAACATGAAGGCCACATAAAGTCCTTGAATCACCCTGCTTGCTCTGGACATGCTGACTCTTCAAAATACAGTTTAAAAAAGTCTATGCACTTGGTGAAATCTATGACATATGGCTCACAGTTTATTTTCCAGCTGTTTTCTGTTAACCTTGACTCTGAGATTTTTGTTCCCCCAAATAATTTATATATTGGGGCAGGATGCATGTTAGTGGGGAGTTGTATTTTGGATGTGAGGACGTTAAGGCACAGAGTAGGAAAAGAAAACAGGATTATTTTTGCAGATTATAGGTGAGAACTGTTCATAATCTTTAATTCTTTCTCACTTTCCCCTGCTTTTCTTTCTCTCTTTCCTCTTTTGCTTTTATCAAACTTGCACATATGCTGTTTTGCCCCCATCTAAATGACTTATGTTTCTGGAGTAATCCAAAACCTCTATGGGCAGGAGCGGCACCCCTTTTAAAGTCACAGGATCACAGAAGCAATTAACTAAAAACAGCAGGCTCTTACCTGATGTCTTCAGGATGACTTTCAATTATGCGAAATGCCCTGCTTTTCCTAATGAGGATGTCCTGTAAATCCTGCACGTGGTTTTCTCATACTGCCTTTGCAGACAAGCCCTGTGTCCAGCGGGACTGCTGTTGCTTGCCAGACCAAATCTTTTCTCTGTGACAAAGCCCGCCATTGTGTCCCCCATGCAGCCCCACTGATCTTTCCCAAAGGACCTTTTAGAACATGTGCACACTTATTTCCATTCCATGATGTGCTGGATGCAATAATAGCCAGAGAACCATGGTAACTTGCCTTCACCCTGGACTGGGATTCGACGCTGTCTGGCGTTCTCTAAAAGCCATATCTGGCAGCTGGACTGTGTGTGTGTGTGCACGCACATGTGTGTGTGTGTGTGTGTGTGTGTGTGTGTGTCTAGTTGGGGGAGGGCACTCTCTGGTGCTTTTGTTGGAGGGTGAGGAATAAAGGGGTGAAGAATGACACGGTGTCAGTGTCCTCATTGACTCAGCTGTTCAGGGGCCTAATTCCAGCTCACAACTGGATGTCCAAGGCATTGAAGGAGAACTTTCCTCCTGGCTACCCTCCAAGTGTTTCCAAATGTACTTGAGAAAGTTCCATGTGATTTTTTTTCATGTAGCACCTGCTGTAACAATCCAAAAGCAACTTTTTTCTTCTCTATTATGCTGTACATCTGTTATTTTGCTGACATGGAAGCTAGCATAACAATTAGATTCATTACTTGCCCAGTAAGTAGATTCCAACTAAGCTTAAAAGACCTCAGTGTATTCTTTGAGTGAACAATTTATCCAATGAGAGAACAAATTAAAAAATCCTCTCTATAAAGGTTTTTGAGGGTTAGATCAGTGACATATGATTCATATGTTTGTTTCCTTTCAAGGTGGTGATGAGATGACATTAGAATGCCTAAATGATAAGACAGTGAGGGATGTAGGAATTCCTTTTTTTTTTAAATTAACTTTTCCTTAAGTAAAAACATATTTTGGGAAAGAACTTTTACAAACTCCTAAATTTCCTGTCTGCAGAACAATTTTAACAAATGGAGACCTTGATGGAGTGACAATTCCTTTTTTTCCTCCACTTCTTCTCAAAGATAAAAACAAATAGTTTCTTCTCCGGTGCTAATTTTTTTTTTTTGTTAGAATTAAAAAGAAAATCTGCTTGGGATACTTGGGTGGGGTGAAGGTGAATGAGAAAGGAAGGCAATTTGAAAACAGTCTCCCCTGTTGAAGCACACATCTTGGTTCAGCCCTAGACACTGTCTTTGTGTGAGGCTGGTGGTGCACAATAGTTTTACCAAACAGAGCATCTTTGGAGAGAAAGAGGAAATAAACTAGTTAAAGGGGTGCTATGTCCACTACCAAATCCCCCAAGAGGAGCTGATAATATAGCTATAGAAAGTTTTTATTCCCAACAGGAAAATTTAAATTGACAAGATAAGTTTATGTACTCCAAAACTCAGGCAGTTTATATAGTGCAGGCTTTGTCTAAATTAGGGATGAATTCTGCTTTAAACATTTGTTTCAAAATTGGTTAAAAAAAACATGGCGTTTTTGTTTGTTTTGTTTTTTCTTTTTGAGACAGAGTATTGCTCTGTCACCCTGGGCTAGTGTGTGACAACATCACAATAGCTCACTGCAACCTTAAACTCCCTAGCTGAAGTGATCCTTCTGCTTCAGCCTCCTGAGTAGTTGGGACTACAGGCATGCCACCATGCCTGGCTAATTTTTCTATTTTTTGTAGAAACGGGATTTCGCTATGTTGCTCAGGCTGGTCTCAAATTCCTGACCTCAAGTGATCCTCCCACCTCCGACTTCCAGAGTGCCAGGATTATAGGCATGCGCCACTATGCCCAGCCAAAAAGAAAAAAGAAAAAAACCTGATAAAGCTTAAAGGTATAAAAGTTGAATACAATGTAGCCTTCTTGAGGTGCTTCTAGGATAATTGCAAAAGGTGGAGGTAGGGAAGAATACACCATATCTTAAAACTCTAGGACAGGGAGAAAGCAAATAAGTCCCATAGTAAAAGTGTATTTTTATAAAAGATTTGGGGCATCAATATAAAGAAAATGTACTGTTTGATGAAGGGTTAGATAGAATTTCATGGCGAATGTGGTATTTTACATTTTTACTTGAAGAATAGATGAGATTCCAACCCATGGGAAAGGATACTCCAGGTCCAATTAGCAGGATGAGCTGACTACAAAGTTCAAGTTGTGTTATTTTTTTCCAACTAACCCACCGATATTTAACATATAACTTTAACCATACAATTATGTATATATGTGTATTATACATATGGTTATATATATTCTAAATGTTTAATTCATATATATTAATTGTAACCTGAACGACCATCATGAATATTGTTTCCATGTTAAATAATTTATATGATGATCAAAGAGAAGGAGAATAATTTGTTTTTCAGGGTTCTAAGAAAAACTCCTAGTGTGTTTTGCCATTGTAGGTATGGATATTTAAAACTTTGAAATTTGAGTGTTATTTAAAAGCTTTGAAATAGGCATTTCGTGCACTCTTTCAACAAATATCTATTGAGCCATGTCTAGGCGCTGGATAATAACAATGAAGAAAGCAAAATCCTCACTATCATGGAGCTAAGAGATAACAAACAAATGAACAAGTAAATATAGATAGATATTGTATGTCAATCAGATCTATGGGAAAAAATTAATTAGGTAAGAGGGTGGGGGTATAGTTTACATAAGTGGTCAAAGAACACATGACATCTGAACAGCCACTTGAAGGGATGAAGGAACAAGCCGTACAAATATTTGGAGGAAGGACATTTCAAGCAACAGGGGCAGCAAGTGCAAAGGCCCTGAGGCAGGAGTGTGGCTGGGGGTGTGAGGGGCAACTTGGAGACCAGTATGACTTGAGCAGAATGAAGCAGAGGAGAGCATTAGGAGATTAACGTCTGAGAATTTGGGGGATGGAAGTAGATAGGCTTTTAAAGCCATTGCAAGGCAGGGCGTGGTGACCGACAGCTGTATTCCTAACACTCTGGGAGGCCAATGCAGGAGGATCGCTTGAGCTCAGAAGTTTGAGACCAGCTTGAGCAAGAGCAAAACCTCATCTCTACTAAAAATAGAAAAAATTAGCTGAGTGTGGTGGCTCATGCCTGTAGTCCTAGCTACTGGGGAGGCTAAGGCAGGAGGATCGCTTGAGCCAGGGAGTTTGAGGTTGCAGTAAGCTAGGCTGACTGACACCATGGCACTCTAGCCAGGCGACAGAGCAAGAGTCTGTCTCAAAAAATAAATAAATCAAGTCATTGTAAGCACTTTGTTTTTTCCTCTGAGTGCCGTGGAGATAGTGGATGGTCCTGAACATGAGAGTGACATGCCCTGACTTCTATTTATTTATAATACACATGTGTGACTTCAGCCAAGGTGGCGGTGGCAGAGTGGGAAGAAGTGGACACAGTCTGGAGTATTTTGAAGGAAGAGCTTTACCAGTTAATTAGAAGTGGAGAATGAATGAAAAAGAAGAATCAGGAATAACTTGAAAATTTTTTGGCTTAAGCACCAGGAGGGAAGGAGGAAAGGAAGGGAGCAATGGGGAAGCCCTAAAGCAAAGCTGAGCAGTAATCTACGAAGTTGACCGCAAAGTTTCTCAGATACTTCCTGAGAGGTGGCGGTTTTCCTAGGAGCGATGATGGCCAGACTCCCCGGCAGACGTCACTTGTGCAGCCACTGCACTGCCACCTGCACGTGTGAAACCCAGGGTTCATACAGCACAAAAGCTGCAAGGGCCTTCGTACAAAGCTTTGATCTACGGAGGAGGACAAATACGTTGTGAGCTTTCAGTTATCTCGCTACTGCGGTTAACGCTCCACACAATTTTATGTATGTGAACCTTATTTTCTAGTGTGGGAAGAGAAAGATGATAATAAACAAATAAGCAAGTAAATATAGGATGTGTCAGGTGCTACATGGCCACTGGAGATCTTTGTTCAGCTAGTTCCATATCCTCTCAAATAACACGTTCTTTTTTTTTTTTTTTTTTGGGACAGAGTCTCACTCTATTGCCTGGGCTAGCGTGCTGTGGCGTTAGCCTAGCTCACAGCAACCTCAAACTCCCAGGCTCAAGCAATCCTATTGCTTCAGCCTCCTGAGTAGCTGGGACTACAGGCACATGCCACCATGCCCGGCTAATTTTATATATATATATTTTTAGTTTTCCAGCTAATTTCTTTCTATTTTTTTAGTAGAGACGGGGTCTTGCTCTTGCTCAGGCTGGTCTTGAACTCCTGAGCTCAAATGATCCAACCGCCTTGGCCTCCCAGAGTGCTAGGATGACAGGCATGAGCCACCGCACCCAACCAAGACATTCTTTTTTATGACTGAATTAACATTTAGACTAGTGCTGTCCAATAGATATACAATACAAGCCACAAGTATAAGCCACATATGCATGAAAAAGGAATAAGAAACAGGTGAAATTAATCTTAATATATTTTATCTGATATATACCAAATATTGTCATTTCAACATTTAATTAGTATAATTATCAGTGAGATATTTTACATACTCTTCATACCAAATCTTCAAAATCCACTGTGTATTTGATACTTAGAGTGTGTATTTTATACTTACTCAGACAAGTGGTCAGTGGCCAGTGATGGCCAACTGAGAGCATATTGGACAGCATAGATAGTTCACAGAAGTGGGGCCAATTCTTCTACATTTGGGAACTACAAGGAATGATCCAAGTCTTCTTGGATTTGGATAGGTTTACCTTAGGTCATATATATATTAAAATATATAATCTACAAAGTTTAGTTATAAGATATCTAGAAAGAACTAGACATAACACTGCATTGTCCTGTCAAAGACACGGTTCATTTGACAATCACTAGAAAACAACCCAGTGGAAAAAAATATTTTTCCCTTCTCCCACTTTTTTACTTTTGGTAATATATCTTGCAAATGAAAGAGGATGAAGGAAGTCTCATTTCAGGTTTCTGTGTGTGTCTGTGTTCTGTGAGAGACGGGGGACACTGTAATTTAATGGAAGTCATAGTGCCATGGAAGCATTGGTATAATTCCTGGCCCAAGGACATAGCAAAATGTGGCTTCCTGCCTGTCATCCCAGTGTGGAGCATCCAGGATAATGATCTATGTTAAATGAAAGCTATCATTCATTCCTGGATTATATGAGGATAGATTCCTTTGGAAAGAAAATGAGTCTTCAAGCTCTGTTACAATAAACATTAGCTATATAAATTATTTGTGACCAAAAACAAATTTGTTTTGGGCACAAGGGATATTTAATACAATGGAATTGTGACCCTTAAAACACACAAACTTGTGATTATTAGTTTGAGAGGAAAATGCTAAAATACAGGGTCTAGGAAAGTGGATGGAGTGAATGGGGAAGAAAAACGCAAATGCGAGAAGGTATTCAGAGAGGGAAATGGGAGGACTTACCCCACTTTGCTATTTTGCCCAAGATCAACCTGCCCCAGTGCATCCTCCCCACGTGCGGGGGGCCTGCAGCTCCCTAGCCCCTCTCCCAGCAGAGGGGGCCAAGGCATGGTGGGTGAGTTGGCAGGAATGGGGGCAAGCTTATTTCTCACACGTGCTACCAACTAGCAAGTCAGGAGTTATGGATAGCTCCTTTTTACACAAAATTACAGCTTATTGATCACAACCAGTTACAGATTGCTTTGTTCCTTCTCCATTCCCACTGCTTCACTTGACCAGCCTTTAAAAAAAATTTTTTTAATTAAAAAAAAAAAACAACAATTTACCACAAGGGAGCTTATTAATGTTGTTAACTGAGTAATCTAACTGCCTTAGGGGAAGGAGGAGAGCAGACATTTGGGGCCTACGCTGTACTGGGTACTTTACACAGGCCATTTTGATTCACTCTCATTTATTTATATTTGTTTTAAAATGTTTTTAACTGCACAGATGATAAGTGAATACATGCTCATTATGAAAAGCAATTATATGTGACTCCAATGTATAGATGAGACCGCTGAGTTTCAGGGAGGTTGAGCAATTTGGTGTGTGGCAGAGATTGGATTGGAAACTAAGCTTGACCTCTTTATCAGAAGAGCCTCCTGAATGCCCTCGATAAGCTATGGATATTTTAATGTGAGGTGAAAGGAGGGTGTGGAGTGAGAGCTACTTCTGGGGACAGTGCAGGGCAGGGCAAAGGGCAGAGCTCGAATGAGGACACCATTGTGTGCTAATGGTCAGGTGCATCAGTCTTCCTCTCTCTTGGCTTTCTTGTGTGTCTATCCAGGTGATAATCCTTCCTTGTTTTGTGGAGCCAGGGAAATAATGTAAAGGACCTTCTTTAAGCGGTAAAGTATGTTAATATGATATCATATGTTAATACTGCTAATAACAATGTACAGAGTTTGATGTGTTTAAGAGTGTAGAGCAAAAGTGGGGGCTTTAGACAGCATTGGGCAGCATGTGATTGAAATCTTGGGGGGAGAGAAAAAAAAACAAAGATTGATAGGCACAGGGAAGGAAGGTACAGACAGTTGCAAAGATACACATCCCATACTTACCTGTGTTGCCCCAGTCCTGATCATTTCTCTTTCAGTTTGTTCACTAGATTTTGATGGAATGCCTTTCAAGTCAGACACTGAGTAGGCACTGGCAGTAGCAAGATGAACAACAGTGATCCCTATCCTGGGATTAGGGAGACAGTCCAATGGCCAGGAAGGGTTTATGTGCTTCCCAGGAAGCTCATCTGGGAAGCAAGGATTGGGCCCAGTGAAGCAGGTACTGTACAATCTAAATTACTGGCCATGCCAGGAAAGAGAGAACATGGCAGGAAAATACGATAGGCTTTTAAAAAGACATAGGGGATCCCGTCTGAAACAAACAAACAAAACAAACAATGCAATACAGAGCGTGTAAACAGAGCTTCCAAAAGAGTATAATAGGGGAGTAATTGTTTATCTTTGCTTTGTTTAAAAGTCTTCAACAAAGAGTTTCTTTGAAAATGGAACTGTCTCAATGCTCTTAAACGTAAGTTCATAGAAGACGAACCACTTAATTGAGAGCATTGCGGAAAAACAGCCTACAATGAGAAACTAGGATTCACTGTTAAAAGAAGATCAATCAGGCAAGAAGATAAAGGATTTCTGAGAAGACAATTTAAGTCAATGGGGCCAACTGCAATACAATATATAAAAATAAAACTTTTGTCAAGTTTCAGTAATTCATTCTTCACTGAACATGAGTTATTCTTATGCTGGATACCTATACATGTGAGGATACATTTAGAGCAAGCTGAAAGAATTAAAAAAAATTTTAATGTATGCAATTATCTGTCCAATTTTAAGCTACTCTCTCCTGTTTCTAGCTTTGTATCGCTCCTTCATTTTTTAAGAAATACGTGAGATCTCAGAACCTTGCCACTGGGTTGGGAGAATCCACGTGTCAGACAACGTTGATATTATCGAAGCTTTACCAATATCCACCTATTTTGGCAATTTATTTACCCTACTTTTCCTCTTAATTAAAATGAGAGTATAGGATTTTATAATTTCCAATGATCTGACAAGTTCCAAAATTCTATTCTGTTTACTATTTCAGATACTGTTTTAAGATGATCGTGAATTGCTTAATATTTATACCTAAGCATACCTCTTATTCCAAGCAGGTTTTCAAGGAAACCCAAATTGAGATGCACAAATAATAGCAGAGGTGGAATTTCAAGACTTTCTCCTCTTTCTTTGTTATTTTGGTTACTTTGACTTCTTAACTTCACTCTGATTTCTTTGAAGCTATATTATTGTTCTTGCTGCCATGGACCCCTTTATTATTTTACTGAAAAAAAAAAATTTTTTTTTTTTTGAGACGGTCTTGCTCTAT
>CAUYSK010079386.1:0-24076 GCA_963575035.1 Avahi laniger | reverse complement strand
TCGCTTGAGCCCAGGAGTCTGAGGTTGCTGTGAGCTAGGCTGATGCCACAGCACTCACTCTAGCCAGGGCAACAAAGTGAGATTCTGGCTCAAAAAAAAAAAAAAAAAAAAATTATTGATATCACTGGTTTTAAGTCTAACATTTTAGCATTTGGTTTTTGTTTGTCCACTCAGATAAAATTTCCATTTGGTTCTTTCAATATTTTCAATTTCTCTGACTGATATTCCATATCTTCATTTATTTCAAGTGTATTATTTCCTTTATCTCATGGAGCACAATTATAATAACTGCTTTAAAGTCTTCACAGTTTCTAAATCTGGGTCATCTTGGGGTTCGCATCTGCTGATTTTCTTTTTCTTTCAGAGCAGGTCCCATTTTCTTGGCTCTTTGGATACCAAGTAATTTTGGATTCTATTCTAGACATTATAAATATTATATTGTACTGTAAAAATTCTGAATGGTTCGTGTTACTCCAAAAAGCATTGACATTTTGTTTTAGCAGATAATCAACCTGGTTTGACAAATTGCAGATTGTCACATCTCCAGTTAGGTAGTGGCTCAGATCTCAGACTCTTTATACCTTAGCTCCTATTTTCAGTCTGCCCCACAAGTGTGTGGTTTAGGAATCTGTTGTTAATTTTGGGAAATTCTCAGTCATTACTTCAAGTAATTCTTCTGTTTACTCTTTCTTCTTCTTCTGGTATTACTATTCCTATTACACATATGTTACAACCCTGAGTAGTTGACCCAGTTCTTAGATATCCTGTTTCTTTTCTTTTCCACTCCCTTTTCCTCTTTGCTTTTTAGTCTGGGTAGTTTCTATTGCTATAACTTCAAACTCACTGATTTTTCCTGGCTGCGTCTAGTCTACTGGTGAGCCTATTAAAGGCATTCTTCATTTCGGTTACAGTGTTTTTGATTTTTAGAGTTTCTTTTTAATTCTTTTCTAGGGTTTCTACTTTTCAGTTTATATTAATTTTACCCAGCTGTTCTTACATGCCATCCATTTTTTCCATTAGAGGCTTAAGTATATTAATCAGTTATTTTAAATTCCTGGTCCCCAACTTCAATTATCCCTACCATATATGAATTTGGTTCTGATACTTGCTTTGTCTCTTCAAACTGTGTTTTTTTGCCTTTTAGCTTACTTTGTAATTTTTGGTTGAAAGCTGGACACGATGAACATGGTAAAAGGAACTGAGGCAAACAGGCTTGGCTTTTAGTGGAGCTAGGAGTTAGGCTATGTTAGGCTCTTACTTCCCTTGGAGGGCAGGCTGTTGTTAAGGTGAACAGAATGCTCAGGGTGTACTTCTTCATGGCAACTTTTCCTCCCACACTGCCAGAAGCATTAGG
Source organism: Avahi laniger (assembly GCA_963575035.1). Taxonomy (NCBI): domain Eukaryota; kingdom Metazoa; phylum Chordata; class Mammalia; order Primates; family Indriidae; genus Avahi; species Avahi laniger. Next base: position 22,722 of record CAUYSK010079386.1, on the reverse strand, counting down.
GATTTTTCTCAGATTTTCACCTTCAGAACTTGGTGGTATTCCTATAGGAAAAAACTCATAAAATTTGGGGGAAGCACTAAGAATGGGGGGAGTTTTTAACTCTCAAGCTTATCCAAGCTGAGGCTCTAGGAATTTGTCAACTACACTAGATATTTCTACCCTGGTAGTGGCTCCAGTGGGAGGATTCTGCTGCTAGGCTTCTGTTCTAACATGCTATGCTTCGCCATATTAGCCTGGTCTCCAATGTGGGGGACAGTGATTTGCCCCACGACCTTAATTAGCTGATGGATCTGCGAAGAGCTATTGATTTTCACTTTGTTCGGTTTTGTCCTTGCTGTGAGGACAGCAGTGACGATTTCCACGCTGCTTTCAGGCAGAACTAGACTGGTTCAGGAGTCAGCCAGAGACGTGCTGACTTTTTATACAGAATTAAAGGTTCCAATTCTCTGTTACTTTCCTTTCTGTCCCCCCTCCCCTTATTTTCTGGTGGCCCTGGTTCCTCTGGCCAGAAAGAGGCCTTTATTTGTTTTTATCAGAGTTGCCTTTAGGGGTAGAGCCACAGAAAAACAGGAAACTCACTCTGTGTGTTGGTCACTTGCTCCAAATTTTGACTTCCCTCCAAAGTCTGTCTGTATTTGTTCAGTCTGCAGAACATTCATGCTGTTGTTTTTGTATTTTGTCCAGAGTTCACAGTTGTTATTCGTAGAAGGCTCACTTGGTTAGGAGTTCATACCTCCACACCATAAGTGGAACTTGACTTTCTATTGAAGGAGAAAAGGACTAACATTTGTTCTCCTACCTTGTTTCTGGAGTTTTACATTCATTATCTCATTTAAGGTTCAGAATGCCACTGACACTCAGAAACTAAACAACTTGCTCAAGGTCACAAGGATATAAGCGGTGTCAAACTTTAAAACTACTCTTTTTTCTACTATATTATCTGGCATCCCTGAAGTATGAATAACTGTTTGGTAAGGATTTGGTTTGTATAATACAAAGTAAGTCAGATTCCAAATAATATCTACTAGGAAACCTGTAACATATTGTACCAGGTAAAAGATGCTGAAAAGACATCTAAACCTACTCACCATTCACCACTTTGATTGTGATTAGCTTTACTCACATCAAGAACTCATGACAATAAAATGGGAATTTTGATTGGGAGTAAAGGTTGGGGGGGATAGACTCCAACATGGAAGAGATCTGAGTAAGTTGGGACAGAATGGCTAACAGATTTTTCAAAAGACAGATCAGAGCACAGAGGCACACTACACTACATTCCTTTTTTTTTTTTGAGACAGAGTCTCACTTTTGTTGCCCGGGCTAGAGTGAGTGCCGTGGCGTCAGCCTAGTTCACAGCAACCTCAAACTCCTGGGCTCAAGCGATCCTCCTGCCTCAGCCTCCCAAGTAGCCGGGACTACAGGGACTACAGGGACTACACCACGCCTGGCTAATTTTTTATTTCTATTTTTAGGTGACTTGTTAATTTTTTCTATTTTTAGTAGAGACGGGGTCTCGCTCTTGCTCAGGCTGGTCTCGAACTCCTGAGCTCAAGCGATCCTACCGCCTGGGCCTGCCAGAGTGCTAGGATTACAGGTGTGAGCCACCATGCCCGGCCTACACTAAACTTCTTGACAGACAACTTAGTCTTGTTCATCTTTGTATTTCCTTCAGGGACAAGCACAATGACAAGTATACACAATGCTTTAAAGATACTGAAAAACTTAACAGTTTAGATACTTCCATATATATAATGATGAAGGCCTCATTTATTTTTTTGCAAAAATAAGGTACTAAATAAATATTAATTCCTTTCTCCTTACTTACTTTATATTTTTGACTAAGACTCTGGCAGAAGTCAGCAAAACAATGCCTGACAAGTTTAAAATGCTGAAAACTACAGATCATTTTGGTTCAGGTAGTAGAGTTTACCTTTTTTAATCCATAGAATTCAATTCAGTATTTGATCACCACATACTGTTTTTGTCATTAAATCCTGAATAAATGACACAATCAAAATCAAATTTAGTGTCACTTTAGAGTTTCCGGTATTACTGTCAAGGAAGTAATACACAGGCGACAGAAAAGGGTATTTATGTTACTCTTAAGCACATCCTGAGGAGACTCTCATCGTAAGACAAACACCTATTTCCCTGCAACCTCACAACAATGAGACAGTATCAGGACACATGAAGAAGTAGATGTCAGTCAGTAAGACAGTAGTGAACAAGGCAATACATTCGACTTGCTCCAAGGCTCTTTTAGGCACAGGAGTCCAGTTGGTTTGGTTCCATCCCAAACTCCTCTCTCTTGGATCAAAATGAATGGAAAATTTCAAAGACTTTCACAGATTCCTACTTGGGTCTGGTGGGAAGGGTTATTTATCAACTAAGAGTTGATTGTTCTCTCATTCTTTTTTCCACTGGGAGAGCAGTCTGGTAGAGACACCCTCTCGTGGTCCTAAATTCTTCCATTTCAGTACCACAGGCAAAGAAAGCTACCTTTAGGCAACTAGGATACACAGCATACTGTGATCCCTTGGGCCAGGACGAAGCTTTACAAATGGCTTATTCTACTTCAGTCTTTATTCTCAAGGCCTGGCAGATAAAAGTCCCTGCTTAATCTCAATTTATTAAGTATAAAGAAAAAAATTCCCTATAATTATTTTTTATATGTATCCATAGCTAAGAACTGGTACTCTAGGACATAACCTACTTAAATGACAAGAGAAACCTGTGTGCAGTAAGATGAAAAGTAGTTAAAATATCCAATGTGCCAAAGGAAGCTTGTCACAAAGGGAGGTGTCTATAAAATAAATGTATACGTAACAGTCTATTAAGGTAACACCTAGGGATTAAAAATAAGGTTTTCAAGAGGATGGGAATAACATCATTTTGACTCTTTGAGATGAGTTCTTCTTAAATTGTATTTGAACAAATCAACTCAACATTAATTTATCAAGAAAGTCATCACATTAATGAATACTAATCCACCTTAAAGGTAAAATTCAAATATTATTCAAGAGGTAATTTTTTTTTTTTTTTTTAAGAGATGGGGTTGGAGTGCAGTGGTGTGATCATAGCTCACTGCAGTCTTGAACTCCTGGGCTCAAGCAGGAGCTCAGCTTCCCAAGCAGCTACGACTACAGGCATGCATCACCACACCTGGCTAATTTTTCTTATTTTTTGTAGAGATGGGGTCTCGTTATATTGCCTAGACTGGTCTTGCACTCGTGGGCCCAAGTGATCCCCTGGCCTCAGCCTCCCAAAAAGCTGGGAGTACGGGCATGAGCCATGTCCAGCCAAAAGATAACTATTAACCTCTGCATCCTGTGCTATAGGTAGCAATCTCAACGCTTCTATTTTCTTTTGTTTTACAGATTAAGGGGAGAAATAAGAGACTAGAAATAGAAGGTAAGTTACAGTGAACCAAATGAGTCTTATAGTTTGTCCGAAGGTGGTATGTAAATTCAAGTATCAATTTAGAAAACTGTACCCAAAGAAAGAATGTACCAAATGATAAATTTAGTACAGGGTCATAGTTTCTTGTCTGAAACCCTGAGGACCATATATGTTTCAAAAATTAAGAGATTCTATACTCTAGAAAGGCAGTAATAGCCCTAGCAGGATACAGGGGCAGTATCTTGAAAGCAAACACATTAATATTTTAGCAGTGAAAGGTATAAATATTTTCACTAGTAGACTAAATCCATGTCAGTTCTTGTTAGGTATTTAGATTTTGAAATTATACAAAATCTAATTATGAGTCTGTAATAAAATCAGTATATATAAGCAATTTATATATCTATATCTATCTATATATATATAAGTAAAATATGTATAAGCAAAAAAGATATATAAGCAAAAAAAATTGCATACCCATGATCCTAGATAAACAGGCAAAAGGGGTTCTTTCCTTTGCTGAAGGAAAAAAATGGCCATCAGGGCAAACACATAAGGTGGCAGACCTCCTTCCTCAGGGCGATCTATACTGCAAAGCTACAAACAGAGAAAAAAGGATAAGTATTCATTTTGTACCAACTTTACATTTACACAATTTGGCCTAAAACCTGTAACTTTATTCTCATGTATTACATGATTTACAGTGATCCCTCAGAATATAACAGAAAGGTGACAAAATATACAACTTCCTTATATTTTTGCAGAAACCAAATATTGTGGTTTTCAGTTGACAGTTTCAATTTCAAATATTTAATCCTGTTAAGTATACTTACTTCTGAAGAGCCTAAAATATTATTTGCTATTTCATTTTTTCATGCCCATGGTAAATCCATTCACTTACTTAAAACCCATGTTCATGAAGTAAAAATGATGGTTCAGTTCCAAGTGCAAGCCAACTGGACTTCCTAACCTACAGTCTTACGAATGCATGCTTTGGTCACGAAGGCCATTTGGGGAGTGAATGTGGGCAAACTCATCAGCACTAAGGGAAATCCTAATAACAATTAAAAAAGCATGTTCTACTTTGTGATGAAGCAGAAGGTAGTTTTCAAACAAAGGCCTATTGTAATTGTAATTCCCCTAGTGAAGAATGGGGCATCCTGTTCATCCTGGATCCCAGAAACAGGATCTATTGTTGCTGCTATACCTGAATCAGTAACGCTTTTAACTTTTCTCTATAAAGCACATACACAGAACTTCAACTTGATAATCATGATTCGACCTTGTATTTTGGGGGAATGTCAAATGCTCTACTGTTTATTAGAGCATTTCAATTGAGGTACTATATTTAAAACATCATGGAAATGTGAGCAAAAACACACACAGTGTCTTTCATTTTTTTGGAGTTTCTGTATGTTACTGGAAATGATATAAGAAGCTTTAACTCAAACTTTCCTGTGCCTAAGAATCACCTTGGCAAACTAGTTAAAATGCAAATTCTTGGGCCATATCCTGTGGGATTTGACCCACAAATCAGGTTTTTAATACGCAGTATAAATCACTTTGATCTTTTCACCAATATTGTTAAAATAAAATAGAGGGCCGAGCACGGTGGCTCAACTGGTGCCTGTAATCCTAGCGCTCTGGGAGGACGAGGCGGGAGGATCATTCAAGGTCAGAAGTTCAAGACCAGCCTGAGCAAGAGTGAGACCTACCCCTCCCGTCTCTACTAAAAATAGAAAGAAATTAGCTGGACAACTAAAAATATATAGGAAAAAAAAATTAGCTGGGCATGGTGGTGCATGCCTGTAGTCCCAGCTACTCGGGAGGCTGAGGCAGAAGGATTTCTTAAGGCCAGGAGTTTGAGGTTGCTGTGAGCTAGGCTGATGCCATGGCACTCTAGCCCAGGCAACAGAGCAAGACTTTGTCTCAAAAATTAAAAAAAAAAATAAGTAAAGTAAAATAGAAACACTAAATTTTCCTTCTGTACGTGTTAATGTTTCTGTTCCAATATTCAGATGTCTTCTCTTTTGATGTCTATAAATATGCATCTAAATGCTTAAGATTAAATTAGCTGAGTAAAAAATCAAAGCATACTGCTTATGCATACATACATATAATGTATTCCTGCATTTAAAGAACTCAAACCTACCTTTGCCCAATACCTAAATGCAATCACCAAAGGAACCAGCTTTGGTTCTAGTTTTCCAAGGGCAGTTAAATGATTCGTTGTCAGACAAGCATTTTCATTTCCTGCACTCACTTTACAAACAAGATCACTGGTAGGGGTGAGGGGTGAGAATGGGAAGGAAAAGGAGAAAGAAAAAAGTGTTATACAGGCCTCAGGTATCTTTTATACCAATAGCTAATTTACACTGATAATAAATACCTTAAAAATAAAAAAAAAAAGCTTAAAGTAAAAAATTTACTAAACCTTTACAGGTCATTTAAGAAATTGGATTTTAAAAAAGATAATGGCAGCTATTTTCTGAGTAAATTTTATTTTTCTGAAGTAGAACTTTGTGTTGTCAAACATTAAAACTATTTTGGGGAGGAAATGCAAATAAGGAAAATATGATAAAATGTTTCAAATGGGAGTATGATTCACCTTTGTAACAGTAAGAGTGTTTTCCCAAGAGTTGAAGGAATCTAGCTAATGAAGAATCATTATAGCCCACAAACCACCCATTTACACTAGTGATAGCAATGCTCTCAGATGGACGGAGAGATGCATGGGTGAATTCACACTAATTGTTAAACAGCACTGCCACAAATGCTGCTAAAAACAATGGCAAATAAAGGTGATTGGAGCAAGTAACCATTTGATAAGGTTGTTTTTTTACCTAGTTGATATGGGTCAAAATGCTTCCTTCCTACATTTCTTTCTATTAAGTAATTTTATTCTTTTAAAATAGAAGATTTGCCCCTCTTGTATCACATGCCAAAACTATAGGGAGAATGCTAGTGGGAAGAATGTGTGATGAGCATATAAAAAGTTTATAATTCTAGAAATTGGACATTAGGATTTAGTAAAGTACTTGCGCTTTTGGCAAGTCAATAGCTAATAAATAAGCAGCTTAAAGAAACAGACCTTTGCTTTTCTCTGCACACCACCACCGGCACCCTAGCATGGAAATCTGCATCAACATCAATAAAAGAGTCTGAAGAAAGCAGAAAAAAAATTAAGTAGGTTAATTAAAGCTTTGGTTAAAAGCAGAACCAGATAAAGTACAAGTACCAGCTGTGATTTATCTGTTTGGCCTTTTGAAAGACCACTACTAAATAAAAACCTGAAATGACTTGAAAAGGAAAAAAATATTACATTCAAAAATCAAGTAGTCATATTAATTTAGAATCTTTATTTTACAAAGCTAATGTTTGATTAAAAAAGACTATATCATTGGATCAGAACATTTAAATGTTTTGTGGATAACGTAATTAGAAATATGGATAAGACATTAAAAAACAAAATTGCTACAAAAGCTGCTAAAATGTTCAGTGTTAAAGTATGTATTGATTGAAGTAAAAAAAAAATGTTTAAATGTTTTATTAAACCAAAAGAATAAGGATGAGACTGACTAATCCAAGGGATGAGCCAGTTTAATGAGGCCTATGTAAAGCACAAAAAGGTATAAAGCCCCAAGCTGGACGTGGTACTGGACACCTGACAAACCTAAATGGGAACTCAGCAGATTCATTAATCAGGGTATTTACCATTAATTTACCATTAATCAGGGTACTAATATTTGTTCCTATTTACCATTTGTAAAATATTAATTTTAACCATGGAATAAAGCAGATTATCCTTTAGTTTTACACTGAAGAATAAATTTTACATATTTTGCATTGCTTAGTCACATCTAGGACTCATTTAATCATTATAAATAGTAACATCATCATCAAGCTAAAAGCTTTACTTATGAAACGGTTATTCTGCATAGCAGAATTACTTAACAGGACTCTAACTAGCTAATAATTCATGGGCATTTGCTTTGGTTTTTTGCTTTGGATATTACCCATAAATAATTTTAAAAATATGACTTCCTATTTTTGAGGTTGAGAAATAAGATATATCCAAATTATAGACAAAAGAAAAATTTTAAAATGTGGAATTTGGCCTTACCACTGTTCTTTAAACATTCTTGAACAAGTAAGAGGACATCTGGCTGAGACATCTAGGAAATAAATCAATGAATACATGAAATAATCCCTAAGTACTTTTGTTTCGTTGATGTAATACAGTCATCTGAAGTTCCCCAAATTGCTTTCCAACTTAGAAATGCACATTGCTACTAGAGTGAAGAAATTAACATTATGCTGTGTGCACATGTCAAAGACAGACAGATGAGCACCAAACAAGGATGAGCATGGGCAAAAGAGACCTATTACACAGTAAATTACTGATTAACTACTTCTTGAGGTAATTTCCTCTAAGCTGATCTTAACCTGGTAGCTTGAAGTTTACTAAATTGCTAACAATATCACCTCTCACTCTGCAAGACTACTTCAATAGACAGCTTACTGGTCCCAGCTCCAGTAATCCTTCCTACAATCCTTCCTACAATCCTTGTTCCACATTGGAACGAGAACCACATAAAATCACAAACTGGATCCTTAAAACTTTTAATGACTTTTTACTGCTCTTAGGCCATAATAAAATTTTTTACCATGGCCTACACAATGCAGTATGTAGGGCCCCAGCCTATCTCTCCATCATAATCTCATACTCTTCTTATTCTTGGTCCCTCCCTTTCACCACACCCATATAACGTTTCTTTGAGCTCCTTGAATACACAAAGCTCCTTATTGATTTAGGTGTTTGCAAATGCTGTTCCCCCTATCCCCTGTCAGGCTCCTTGTCATCTTTTGGAGCTCAGATTAAATGTTCTCTCTTCAAAGAGGCCATCATGACTTTTGTGTCTCTGCACAGTCCTTGTTGCTTTCTACCACTGAACCTTGTTTCCCTGCACAGCTCTCATTATAATTAATTATGTTGGTAATTACTTATCTCCTTCACTAGATATGAGTTTCATGAAAGAGGAATTCATTGCTGTTTTGCCCATTATAATCCAGGATAATGCCTACCACACGAAGATTTAGTAAATATTTGCTAAATGAATGAATACCAGATCAAAATAACTGCTGTGGCTGGTAAACCACTGATAAGAATTTCAAGTTAAAAGAACAGTAAGACATATTGGTTAGCTGATCAGGTACCTATACCAGTCAGGTATGGCAAGGAATGAGAGGTTGTCAAGTAGAGCAGTTGGGGCTGGGACCCCAGAATCCGAATTTTTAATAAGCAACTCAAGTGACTGCACATAGACCATAAAGTGCCTTCCAGTTCTTTTTCCTTTCTTTTTTTTTTTTGTTAAGAGATAGGGTCTCAACATGCTGCCCCAACTGGAGTGCAGTGGTTAATCACAAGCATGATCACAGTGCACTATAGCCTCAATCTCCCAGGCTCGAGTGATCCTCCTCCTCAGCTCCAGAGTATCTGGAACTACAAGTATGTACAGTTTTAAAATTCTGACTCATCAATGTCTTTTTGAATCATGTTTAAACCAGAAATCCAGGCTAGGTATGGTTTTTTAAAAGCTTAATTATTTTAATAAAATAAGTATATAAAAAGAGGAAACTCAGGAGCTAATTAAGCTTTCAAGTTGTAAATGTTTACATATCTACACTGTTTAAAATCCGAATTCCTTTCCTGCCATTGGAAAATTGATTTTACTAAGAGAATTTAGTTTTTTTAAGTTAACAGAACCTAAATACCCCCATTAGATTCACATGATTTAAAAAAAAAAAACAAAACAGTGTTACAAGCATAAAAGATCCACAGAGTAAAATGAGTATGAAAATTTTTAAAAATGCTCTGAAACCATAGGTAGGGAGAAGACATAAAAATGGAAATTTTTAGAAAGAAAACTGCCACCATTACAGTTGAAGTTATCTCCAAATATACTCATATACAGTTCACATTTGAAAGAATTTCCATACCACTCTGAAAATCCCAACATTTCATTTTTTACTTACAATCGCTGGAAATTGAATGTCAATGTTTACATCCGAATTTTTGAAACCCAAACTGCTACAGGATGACCCATATAATCTTAGAGAACAATCTAAAAAAATAAATAAAAGTCACAAATAAAATATCTCAAAAGTTATAACAAAACACTGCTATTTCAGAAACAGAGCCAATTACAATTATGCGTGGTGGCAGGCAGGCTCAGGAGCCCAGGCCTGGCCATGGAGCTGGGAGTGTAGCTGGAATAAAGCTTGGGCTGTGGGGCCGCACCTCCACGCCCTTGTTCGCCTGTCCCCACCGCTCTCTGGCCTGCCTGCCACTGTGAATGAACAAATAAATAAAACACAGAAAAGCAAAATTTTGTTTAGGTCTGGCATAAACAAAGGACAGGAACAGGTGGCTCTTCGCTCTTCTCTTAATTTTATTAAATAGGGAAGACTGTATCAACTGTGGTTTAGCTTTATAGCCATTCATTTCATGCTAGTTATAAAATGTGTAAAATTTCTATATTATCATGCTCACATTTTGTGCAGAAAACAGTACTTGCAATGATTTTTAAAATGTAAAACAGGATGCCTTAGCTTTACATTTATAATCCTGATGCAAGACCTAATGCAAACATTTCTTTTTACCTTTTGGAAGGCAGACACAGGTAAAATTTATTATAAAGAACATGTTTAAGTAAAACAATACTAACAAAAATAGTCTTCCAACATAAATCTATTTTTTAATTTGAATTACTCATTATATTATGAACAAAAAGCATTTGACATAACAATCTCTTTAGAAAAACTTTTGAAAACTAATTATAATATCATTGATATAATTTAAAATGCTACTTCACTCTACAGAGGAAGGTGCATGTGTATATGTGTACCACCTATATTTATGACATTTATTTTCAATATTTTACTACTGTTGTGCCAAAATATTATCCTTTCTCATCAGAGCTTTTTATTTTTTGAGGTCTGCTAATTCAAGTGATTTATTTGGGTTTTAATAGTTTTTAATAACAAAGTACATTTAATTCTACAAAAAATTCTACAGCAAAAATCATCAAAATTACAACTGACTTTGCAGGAGATACTTATAATGAAACGAGTGGCTTCTTTCCCCTTATTCTTATGAAAGTAAACATGTTACAATTATTATATGTGTGATCTTTCTTTTTAAAAAAAAAAAAAAAAAGAGACAAGGTCTCTCATTCTATGTCCCAGGCTGGGGTACAGCAGAGCGATCATACCTCACTACAACCGTAAATTCCTGGGCTAAAGTGATTCTCTCACTGCAGCCTCCCAAGTAGCTAGGACTACAGGCACGCATCCCCACGCCCAGCTATTTTGTAAATTTTTGTAGACGCAGGGTCTTGCTATGTTGCCCAGGCTGGTCTCAAACTCCTGGCCTCAAGTAATCCTTTCATCTTGGCCTCCCCAAAGTGCTGGGATTACAGGTGTGAGCCAACGTGCCCAGCCTCTATGATCTTTCAGTAGAACAAATAGTTCTAACTCTTAAAGGTGATAAAGTTAAATGATTTCAACCCTAGCTACAGATCAGAATTACTTGGAGCAATTTTCTGGAAGTAGCTGTCCCTGGCTCCACAGATAATTATGATGCACAACAAGATTTAAGAATGATTAACCTACTCTAGTCATTTATCTACACAGGAATAGCAGGGGTAGGGTGTGTATGTGTGTGTGTGTGTGTGTGTGTGTGTGCGCGCGTGTGTGTGTCTGTGTATGTGTTGTGCATGCACACGGGCAGGGTTTGTTGCTGACAGCAGCTGTGTCAGGCATTTACCATACCTGGCCTCAAATTTTCCTTAAGTAACATACTCCAAATACTATTCCCCCCACAAGCCAAGTACTTAAAATTAAAAATAGGTAGATAACAGACATAACCTGGAAGATCAATATACAAAACCCACTATAAATTACTTACAAATTAGTTTTCTAAGCTCATTTTAGATGTTAGTATGGTTAAATAAAACCTTTTTTGACACAAACAACCTAAAAATAATTTCAAGATACTTTTTTTGATTTTAACTCAAAATACTGTGTCAATTAGACAGGGAGAAAGAAAGGTAAACAAGTAAACAAATATATACACAAGAGGCCCATGGTGCTCCAATGAGACACTCAACTTATATTAAAGTTCACGCACACAATGAAACTTATAATGAAAACAGGTTTATAAGGACAATACATGTGAAAGTCTTTGTTACCTTGAAGGAAGTCAGGAAAAACAAAAAACGAAATTACAAAAACCAAGAGCTTCAGAACATGGCAAATGAAATTGTATTAGGTGAAAATTACAGCGGTAGGAAAAATGAGTAAGATAATTTTAGGTAGCTAAATAGAAAAATCTAGAAAGTACCTGGTAACTTGTGTTGGAACACATTTTCCATGATACGTTTAATTTCTAGCCTCTGTCCCAAGTTCTCACTGTGCAAGCCAAACTCCTGTACCACTTTGTCAATGGCAATGCCAACGGCATTTATCTGGGAGGGTGCCGGTGGGGGTAATGTAGTGAGCAGTTCTTCCTCCTGCTTCTCCTTTTAAGATGAAAAGTTGAGATTACAAACGACTTACACACAATTTTAACCTTCTACCACTCACTGAGACAACACCCTATAAAATTTTCTGGAATCCTTTTCTTAGCCCCCTTCTCATCTTAGCTGTGTTAGTCTCATCCTGTTAAACATATAAATACTTCTTTATGCATATAGTATGGATCAGTGGTAAGAGAATGGGTAGGAAGAAGGAAAGAAGAAAAACAGCAATGATAAACTGATTATTTGCTTATTACAGGCACAAGGACATATACCTAGGTCCTATCAATGACTTTATGCATCCTGATACTGAAGGAAATTCATAAGACTGCCCAGCAAAACACATCTGACCAGTATAAAGTATCTTGGCTGAAATAAATTCAATAAATAAAGTAGTATAAAGTAGTGAAGTTATCAATTTCATAGCCTTAAGAAGAAGAAAGCCACAAAAATGACAAGTAATAACTTACAGGTAAGCATATTTCTTTGGGTTACATTAAACCTACCTTGATGCTTTTCTTGTGCCTCTTCTCTTTGATATGCTTATGGGCAAACGCAACAGATTCAATTAAAACATCACAGAGTTTGCAGGTGTACTTTGCTGTAGGGTAGTTTCGTGGCCGCTATAATTTGAAGAGATTCATATATATATAAATGTATATATATAAAGATACGCATCTCTAAACATACAGGTAAACAGAATTAGCCAGAAAATTATTTCCCCTTCAGTTTTTTTTTTTTTTTTTTTTAGACACAGGGTCTCACTATGTTGCCCAGTCTGGAGTGCAGTGGCTATTCACAGGTGTGATCATCGTACACTATAGCCTCAAACTCCTGGGCTCAAGTGATCCTCCTGTCTCAACCTCCCAAGTAGCTGGAACTACAGTTGTGCCAACATGCCCAGCTTCACCTTCACTTTCAAAATTGTTACTTATTATTGTTTCTCTTTATCATTATCCTAATTGTCATTTTAAGTATAATAGCGATTACTCTTAATTCTATAAAATAACACCGAATATCACTTTTAACTTTCGGTGCTTCAATACTGATAACCAAAATAGGATACTTCATGTACTCCCAATTATTATCGTAGTTTAAACCAAAACAAGGATTTTAATAAACATATGTACAAAGATGTTACCCTTTTTAGCCTCTCAATGCAGTCTCTTTTCAATCGCTCTTCGGCCTGCTGTAAGCCCAGTAGCTCCTTCGTTGAAAGCACAGACTCATCGATCACAGGGCCTTCCAAGTCTCCGTCCTGCTCATTTTCCTCATTTCTGGTCCGCCGTGGCTTCCTAGGTCTGGACCTCTGCTTCTTGTTTTCTTAAGTTAGGGGAAAAATATTGTTGGCAATATTGAATAATACCACTTCTGAGTAAAAAACAGAACTTACACATATATTAATTAAATCATGTGAGGGAATAAATCACATTTGAACTCAAAGCAAAAGGAAAAGTAGCTTTGCCATGGACAAAAATCTTGAATACTGTATTCGGTAAGCATATTATTAATACTTGGAGGCACTGATCCATAGAAATCATCTTTTTGGAAAACTTAATTATCCTCAGAAGGCAAGCATATTTATAATTCTACTATACTTAATATATTACAATACATAATGTACATACATCTAGGCTGGGCGCGGTGGCTCACACCGGTAATCCTAGCACTCTGGGAGGCTGAGGCGGGTGGATGGCTCAAGGTCAGGAGTTCGAAACCAGCCTGAGCAAGAGCGAGACCCCATCTCTACTAAAAAGTAGAAAGAAATGATCTGGACAACTAAAAAAAAAATATATATATATATATATATATATATATACATACACATATAAATTAGCCGGGCATGGTGGCGCATGTCTGCAGTCCCAGCTACTTGGGAGGCTGAGGCAGAAGGATTGCTTGAGCCCAGGAGTTTGAGGTTGCTGTGAGCCAGGCTGATGCCACGGCACTCTAGCCCAAGCGACAGAGCAAGACTCTGTCTCAAAAAAATAAAATAATGTACCTACGTCTAATATACTCTAGAACACCTATAAGTACATTTGCTATTCTGATTAAAACCATACACATTTGCTTTCATTTTTTTTATAAGTGAACAATCTCCTATAGGGCAAAAATGGACAATGTACATCTGGAGAACTCAGCAAGCAACTACATCCTTATCTGGAGTGAAAACAATCAATTCTTTAGTTGCAAATTTAGCCTTCAATAACATTTAATGGGGTCCCTCCGTTAATATGAAGTCCAGGCCAAAATTTTATTTACTGAGGACTACACCTCATTTTATCTTTACTTTTATTTTAGCTTCTTTGGCCTACACACTGAGCATATTTCAAAAGAAAAAAAACAACTGGTAGTTGAAATAAAAGTTTTCTCTAAGTACATTTGTTTATAAACTCTGTTGTTAGTTCTATAATCTTTATAATGAATAAATCTGTTCTTTTTTTAAACTTATAAATTTTCAGCCTGTCAAACAAAGTGACTGTGGGATTGAACTACAAAAAAATGTTTTAAATAGTTTTGATAACTTCTATCAAGTTCTGAAAAATGAAGCTATTAGTAACACATACGATTAAAATAAATTAGTCCTTGGAAATATAAACCTACTGAAACGCCCTGCATGAGGCAATTCCCCTGTCAAGTTTTCAGAGGAACTCATTACTAGTTTGGCAATTACCATGAATTGGCTGACTGAAAACAATTCTGTCAAAAAAGAAGGTATACGACCTCCAATTTTTAAAAAAACCTATTACTGAGAGTTCTAAAGGACAAGCAGCAAGCACTGTGTTCAAACTACCTTAGATGAATATAATGAAATTCTGCAAACAGCTTCTATAATATGCGACAATTTTTTTTTTTTTGAGACAGAGTCTCACTGTGTTGCCCGGGGTAGAGCATGGTGGCGTCATCCTAGCTCACAGCAACCTCAAACTCCTGGGCACAAGCGATCCTCCTGCCTCAGCCTCCCGAGTAGCTGGGATTACAGGCATGCGCCACCATGCGCAGCTAATTTTTTCTATATATTTTTAGTTGTCCAGTTGATTTCTTTCTAATTTTAGTAGAGATGGGGTCTTGCTCTTGCTCAGGCTGGTTTCGAACTCCTGATCTCAAACAATCCGCCCACCTCAGCCTCCCAGAGAGCTAGGATTGCAGGCGTGAGCCACCACGCCCAGCCTTCTTGGGAGATTTTTTATTACTGATTCAATCTTGCTGCTCGTAATTGGTCTGTTCAGGATTTCTATTTCTTACTGATTAAAGCCTGAGAGGTTGTGTTTCCAAAAATCCATCCATTTCTTCTAGACTTTCTCGTTTGTGTGCATAGAGATGTTCATAGTAGTCTTGGATAATATTTGTATTTCTCTGGTGTACTGTCCCCTTTTTCGTTTCTGATTGACCTTATTTGAATCATCTCTCTTCTTTTGGTCATGGATTTTGTTTATATTTTCAAAGAACTAACTTTTCATTTCATTGATCCTTTGATTTTTTTCTTTAGTTTTAATTTCATTTCTGCTCTGATCTTTATTATTTCTTGCCTTCTGCTAGCTTTGGATTTGGTTTGTTCTTGTTTTCTAGTTCCCTGAGGTGTGACTTTAGGTTGTTAATTTGTGATTTTTTTCTGTCTTTTTAATATAGGCATTTAGTGCAATGAACTTCCCTCTTCACACTGTTTTTGCTATAATCCAGAGATTTGGGTAGTTTTGTTGCCATTGTCATTCAATTCAAAAAAATTTTTATTTCCATCTTGATTTTGTTGTTGACCCAAAGATTGTTCAGCAGCAGGTTGTTTAATTTCCATGTATTTTTATAGTTTTGAGAGTTCCTCTTCAAATTGATTTCTAGTTTTATTCCCTGTGGTCTAAGATGACTAAGACACCAAAAGCAAATACAACAAAAACAAATGGGACTTAATTAAGCTAAAAAGTTTTTGCACAGCAAAAGAAATAGTGAACAGAGTAAACAACCTACAGGATGGAAGAAAATATTCACAAACTGTACATCCAACAATAGACTAATATCCAGAATCTACAAGGAACTCAAATCAGCAAGGAAAAAAAATAACCCTATTAAGAAGTGAACAAAAATCATGAACAGACATTTTCCAGAAGAAGATATATAAATGTTTAACATCACTAATCATTAGGAAAATGCAAATTAAAAGCACAATGTGATACCACCTTAGCCCTGTCAGAATGGCCATTATTAAAAAATCAAAAAACAATAGATGTTGGCACAGATGCGGTAAAGAGGGAACCCTTATATACTATTGGTGGGAATGTAAATTAGTATAACCTGTGTGAAAAACAGTATGGAGATTCCTCAAAGAGCTAAAAGTAGACCTACCATCCAATCTAGCAGTTCCACTACTGGGTATCTACCCAAAGGAAAAGAAGTCATTATATCAAAAAGACACATGCACTTGTTTGTTTATTGCAGCACAATTCACAATTATAAAGGTATGGAATCAACCTGGGTTCCTGTCAGCTGATGAGTGGATAAAGAAAATGCGATACATACACACTCAATGGAATACTACTCAGCCATGAAAAAGAATGAAATAATGTCTTTTGCAGCAACAATGATGGAACTGGAAGTCATTATCCTAAGTGAAGTATCTCAGGAATGGAAAAACAAATACTGCATGTACTCACTTATAAGTGGGAACTAAATAATGGGTATACATGGTCATACAGAGAGGTATAATAGACTTTGGAGACTCAGAAGAGGGAAGGGTCAGAGAGGAGTAAGGGATCAAAAACTACCTATCAGGTACAATATATACTATTCGGGTGATGGTACACTAAAAGCTCTGACTTCACTACTATACAGTTCATCCATACATCAAAAAACCACTTGTTTCTCCTAAATCTATTGAAATAAAAAAGAAGAAAAAGGAATATACTATAGGTTCACTGTTTCTTGTAATGTTGGGCTAAGTTTTCTAAATAACCCTCCCACTGAAAAACAACTTTATAAGTGGATGAATATTTTTCCTGAAACTATCTTCTTAAAAGCATCAAAATGATACTTCTGCGTATCCTATAAATCAACCAAGAAATCATACGGAAATTAGAAAATATTTTCAAATAAATGATAATTAAAGTATGCATCAAAACTTGTAATACTTAGTTGAAGTAGAACTTAAAGAGAATTTTTTAGCCTTGAGTGCATATATTACAAAAGACAAAGGCTTGAAAATACTCTAGAATCCTTCTTAAAAAGTTAGAAAAATATCACCATAATAAAGAAGGTAGAGGGAATTAAATAAGGATAAGAATAGAAATTAATGAAATAAATATACAGTAGAGAAAAATCAACAAAAGTGAAGAGTCAATAATTTAAAAGACATAGAATTAATAAACCTGGCAAGACTGATCAAGAAAAATATTATTATTAGGAATGGAAAAGGGTACATTGCTAGCAGTCTTGCAGATAATTAAAAAATAATAATTATAGGATATATGAACAACTTTATGGAAAACAAATTTTTTTAATTAGATGAAATGGTAAAATTATGAGAAAATACAACTAGCTGAAACTGACATAAGAAGAAATAGAATACCTTAATACTCCTGTAACTATTTAAGAAATCGAATCTCTATTTAAGATCTTTCCACAGAAATCTAAGCCCAGAGGACTTTGCCTAAGTATTCTAATAAACATTTAAGAAAGATATAATTTCAGATTATGTAAACTTTTCCAGAAAAAGAAAAGAGACTACACACATCAGCTAATTTTATAAGGCTAGCATCACTTTTATACCACCTAAAAATGATGTAACACGGAAGGACAGTTCTAGGGTAGTCTTATTCATTAACATAGTTGCAAAAATCCTAAACAAAATATTAGCAAGTAGACAAATACATTATGACAAAGTTCGGTTTATAACAAATACAAAGTCAATTTAATATTGGAAAATTAGTATAATTACCATTAATGAACTAAAGAGAAAAATCTTAAAATTATCTCAGTTGGGCAAAAACCACATTTCGGTAGAATTTAACAATCACTCATAAGCACTCTTAGCAAAACAGGAATAGAAAAGAACTTCTCTACTCTGATAAATGGTATCTACAAAAAAAAAAAAAAAAAAACCCCTCAGCAAACATATGCTTAATGGTGAAAAGCTTTCCCTTTTAGATAAGGACCAAGGCCAGCATTTTCATTATTATCCTTGCTATTTCACATTATATCAGAGGTCCTAATCAGTACAATAAGGCAAGAAAATGCATAAAGATTAGAAAGATAGAAAATTCTAATAATTTACAGAAAATGTCATTGTTTAGAAAACCCAACAAAAACTTTATAGATACTGAGTTTAGCAAGGTGGTTGAATACAAGATCCAAAAACAAAAACCAATTGCATTTCTCTGTATCAGCAAGAACTGAAAGTGAATTTTTAAAGATACTATTTACAGTAACAAAATGTCAATAACCTAGGTATAAATTTTTTAAATGTATAAAACATCTAAAAAGTCAAATATAAACTTTATTATAAGAAATTAAAGAATGATTTAAAGTGGAAATATACTATGTTCCTGTAATTGGAAAATCAGTTTATATGGTATTAATTTTCTCCTGAATTCTTCCGGAGATTCAATGCAATCCCAATAAAAAAATTCATGAAAAAATTTTAGAGGAGCTTTACAAATTTATTATAAAATGTATATGGCTATGCAGAGGCCCAAGGATAGCCAAAAACCTTGGAAGAAATGTTAATTAGGAATACTTGTTCTGTCAGCTATTAAATCTTTTTATAAAACTATATTAATTGAGACAAAGTAGTACTGGTGTTAGATATAGACCCATGGAACAGAATAAAAAGTCTAGAAACAGACCTGTGCATATATGTACATTTTATTTATGATAAAATTGACACTGCAGAATGGTGGGGAAATAATGGCCTTTTCAATAAGTAGTCCTGGCTCACCTTGATATCCATATGGAAAATGAAATGGAAGTAGATCCCTTCTTCACATTTTACATAAATATTAATTCCATATAAATTGTAGACTTAAATGTAATTGACAAAATAGTAAGTCTTATAGAATATATCATAACATCTTAATGACCTTAGGATAGAGAAATAATTTGTAAGTAGGAAAGGCACTAATTACAAAGAAGAAAAAGGTAATACAGGTTACTATATTAATATTATAACTTATGTTTATCAAAAGACACTACTGAAAGAGCAAAAAGGCATGCTACATAAACCAGCAAAGAAATTGTACCAGAGTATATCAAGCATTCTGACAATAAGAAAATAAAGCGCAGTAGAAAAATGGGCAAAGACTTAATAGGCACTTCACGGAAGAAGATAACTAAGTGACCATATACGTTTGAAGAGGTGCTTAGCCTGATTAAAGAATCCCAAGTGAAAACTATAGCAAGATATCACCACACAACCTTCAGATGGGTTAAAATTTTAAAATCCGATGATACCAAAATTATCAAGCATATAGAATAATGAGAATGCTTATATTGCTGAT
Organism: Avahi laniger; assembly: GCA_963575035.1. Classification (NCBI taxonomy): domain Eukaryota; kingdom Metazoa; phylum Chordata; class Mammalia; order Primates; family Indriidae; genus Avahi; species Avahi laniger. Next base: position 3,257 of record CAUYSK010079386.1, on the reverse strand, counting down.
GGGAGTGAAAATTCATAGTTACTTTGAAAACGCTTCGGTATTATCTAGTAAAATTGAAAACAATGCTAACCAAACAGAAATACGCTAACCCAACAGAAATACATGCTTATGTACATGAGGATACATGTACAAGAATAAACAAATATCCATCATAGCCCCAAACTGGCTACCACCTGGGAAAACAATCAGTAAAATGGACTTTAAAAAAATGAGACAGTCATGTAATGGAATATGGCAATGAAAATGAACAAACTTTAGCGACATACAACAACATTAATGAATCTTAAAAATATAATATTGAATAAAAGAAGCCAAACCCAAAAATATATGTTATCTTATACCATTCATATAAAATTCATGAAAAAGAAAAAAAACATATATTGAGGGATGCACATTTTGGTGCTAAAAGTAAAATAGAAGCAAGGAATGTTTACCGTAGAAATCAGGATAGTGGTATTCTGTCTATATAGCAGAAGGAACTGGAATCAGGATGGGCTATTTGGGCACTTACTGTTGCAGACAGTGTTCTCATTCTTGCTATGGTGTTGTTATAATTCATTAAACTTTACGTTTATGTTTTATGCTGTTTTCTGTAGGATATCATATTTCACAATAAAAATAAAAGAATATATTGTAGACATCTTTTTATTTCATTATTCTTTTTATTTCATTATTACAGCTATACCCAAAGGGTCCCTAAAGGCTGAATATTATTCCATTGTAGATTTGTCTCTTCCCCTCCTTTTGGATACTTGGAATGTTTTTGGTTTTTGCAGTTTCCAACTTTGTATTAGACGTCTCTGTACATGATTCTGTGTTCATTTGCTTGTGCTGGTATTTCTGTAGGGCTAGTTCCTAGAAATAGAATCAAAAGAAAATTTGCATTTCATATTTGGATGCTGTTAAATAGCCTTGCAAATTTGTTCACGTGTCTTTTTGCTATTTGACTCTTTTAATATTTATATTGTTTAATCTGTCTCTCTTTTCCATTGTAATTTCTGGCTTTTGTGTACTGCTTAAAAAGACCTTTCTCAACTTCAGTGTAGATCTTTGTCTGGAATTTATTTTTGGTTATGTGAAATGAGATTTTTTTTACCTGTACATCCAATTGTCTCAACGTTTTTTATTGAATGGTCTGTCCTTTCCACACTGATTTGAAAGGTACCCTTTATCATCAGTTAAATGTCTATATGTCTTTTTCTGTTCCGTGGATCTATTGGTCTATTCCTGTATCAGTATCACAGTGTTTTAATGACTATAGATCTTAATGTGTTTCTCTTACTGATACAGCAAATTCTCTCTAATTATTAATAATTTTTCCTTCCAAAATGTATTTGGACTTTTACTCAATGCATTTAGTTTTCTAAGTGAACCGTAGTATCAAGTTCCCCTCCCCCAGCCAGATAAAGAAAAATGTATGTTGGCATTTCTATTGGAATTATAATGGATATTTAGATTATTTGAGAGAGAATTAACTGTCATACACATTTAGTCATTTTTAATTTTATATAAAGGGCATGTTTCATATATTCTTTCGGGACTTTTTTCATTTAAATACTATATTACCTATATCTTTCCATATTGTTGCTATAGTTAATCTGTTTGACTACTGTATGATTTTTACATTGAGTATACCAAACAAATGTTGAGTTAGGGTTGGGGTTGGTATTGGGGTTCCATCTCTTATTGAGTGTTACTATTGATATCAGTGCTGCTGTGAACATCCTGGTAAACGTCTTTATCCTTTTCAGGAGTTCCTCTTTGATATATACCTAGTAGTGGAATCTTTGGGGTTTAGAGTGCATAAATGCTAGACTTTGGCAAATCATGCCAAACCATTTCCCACCAAAAATATATATGAAATTGTGACCATCACAGAGTTAACTTACAGAAACCTAGACAGTATACATACCTAGACTATCAGGTGTAGCCTATTGCTCCTAGGCTACAAAACTGTATAGTATGTTACTGTACTGAATACTGTAGACAATCGTAACAGCGGTATTTGTGTATCTAGACATACCTAAACAGAGAAAAGGTCCAGTAAAAATACGGTATTATAATCCTCGTATATTCAGTTCTTTGCCATGCTACACATGAAGAAATTCTAAGATTTCTTTTTAAAATTTTTATTTAGCTTTTTAATTGACAATAATATGTGTACGTATTACAGGGTACATAGTGATGATTCGATACATATAATATACAGTGATCAAATAGGGTTAATTAGCATATCCATCTCAAACATTTATCATTTCTTTGTGTTGGGAGCATTCAGTATCCTCCTTCTGGCTATTCGAAACTATGTGTTATTGTTAACTATAGTAATGTGCAGTGATGTAATACACTAAAACTTACTCCTCCTATCTAGCTCTAATTTATCCTTTAACAAATCCCCCCCTGTGTCCTAAGATTTTTTATCAGAAGGATACTGGGTATTATCAGTTGCCTTTTCAGCATCTATTGATATGATTCAAATGGCTTGTACCTTTTAACCTATTAATACAGTGTCGTAATAATATTGTATTAAGAGGTTTATTCACTTCTCCCAAATCACAAGTGTAAAGTCAGGGAACTTAAATATAGCAGGTCATTGAAAATATAAATTTGTTCTTTGCAATATTCTCTTAAAGCCTTAGAATTTTAAAGTGTTTGTTATCCAGCATACTGACGTCGTACTTACTCTTTTACTCTGCTTATCTAGTTTTTTACAAAACATCATTAAGGAATTTCCCAAGAGATTTAAAGTTTTATTTATTAAATATCTGCAGAAAAACCTGGGATCTCCTTTCATGCTGACCCAGTGCATCACTGCTGAAACACGAGGGCACGTTTACAGAAAGCAAAGTAGTGACTTACTACCATAGATCCTATACCATAGCCAAATGATGATGTCTTTAGGTGAACTATGAACGATTTTGTTATAAATGACTACAGATCTTTGATAAACCTTTGACGTTACTGTTGTCGAATTAAGTTCTCCTCCCTGTCTTATGGCAGCCTCTGTTGCCCCAAACCTTAAGATCTTTTCAGCATGTGAGACCTTAATAAAAGAAGTAAGAAAAAGAGAGATTTGTATTTGCAGTATTATGGGTGTTTTTTTAAAGATGGGCTCATAAGGCCGGGCGCGGTGGCTCACGCCTGTAATCCTAGCACTCTGGGAGGCCGAGGTGGGCGGATCGTTCTGAGCTCAGGAGTTCGAGACCAGCCTGAGCAAGAGCGAGACCCTGTCTCTACCAAAAATAGAAAGAAATTAA